>OZ005661.1:17289518-17302018 GCA_963930645.1 Salticus scenicus
GAATTTCTTGTATGCTAATATAATGATGAACTTTAAATTAATGAAAATTAATTGATTATTTTTGAAAGAAGACATATAGAAGTTTTCAAGTATGTCACCAGAGAAAATTTATTGATTTTATAGATTTATGCTTCGAGGTTATGACGTTATCTGTTTTTGATTTATCGTTTGATTACACTGTGGTAAAGTATTTTCATTTTTCATCGTGAACTATGTTCATTTATTAAAATTAAAGTTCTACTTTATATATATTCACTTGATTTAACTGAACAAAATATAATTGACACATGACTATTTTTCATATTATATATTAGAATGATGATCGCTATATTGGTAACAATATGAAATTTAGTAGAAAAAAAATTAATTTTTTTAATAGGTTTATGAATGCCCCTATGTTGAATCAAAAACTAACTTATGCAATTTCTTATGTAATAAATGTTATATAAAGTTTCTCTATATATATTTTTTTTTTTATTTTTCTATTATATAAATTGCAGGTAGCATGAAGTTATGATTTTAAAATATTTACAAGCTTCAATGCTGTATAAATATGACGCCAGGTTTCATTATATATCATTAATATATACATACATACATATATATATATATATATATATATATATAGAGAGAGAGAGAGAGAGAGAGAGAAAATGAAAAAGAAAAATTAAAGCATTTCATTATTATAACATAATGCAATACCAATGTACATCTATTGTTTTCGAATGTGCATTATTGATTGTTTTTAACCAAAAACTTATTGCACAGGTATGCAAAATAAATAAATAAATAGATAAAATAAAATGAAATTAGATGCACGATTTCTTTTCTTTTCTTTTTTTTTTTTTTTTTTTTTTTTTTTTGTAAACAGTATGATTTAAAACGATGCTAAATAAAAGTAAGACCTTCATTTCTGCCAATCTCGTGTGTTTTACTTCTATTACTATAATTATCATATATATATGTGTGTGTGTGTGTGTGTGTTGACAGATACACAAACTGAAATCATAATCACACTTAAAAATGTTAGAAAAAGTTAAAAACGCTTAATGTAAACGAAAGTAATATTCTAGCAATTTTTTATTAATAGCTCTTAATATAAATGGATATTTTTGCGTCGCCCTGTAAATATTATGATAATTATGCTATATTCTATGCAAAGCATTTTTTTTTTTTTTTTTTTGCGCATATAAATAACATATTTCAATTTCCTAAAACTTCGTGGAAAGTGAAGTTATTAAAATTTGATTTATAGAAATATATCTCATAGAACGCAATGCTTTTGAATACTTTTAAATGTCCCTGTACATAAATCGGTGGTGGTATTTCCTCCATTTTATACAGAAAACATCCAATAGTGAACTTAAATAACATATTTCAATTTCATTCAGATATGTCTACAGTAAAGGTATGAAAATATGGTTTATAGAAATGCCTCTCATAGAACACTATGCTTTGAAATACTTTCGGGTGTCCCTGTACATAAACCAGAAGAGGTATAAACTCCATTTTCAATAGGGAACATCCGATAGTGAAATTGAATAACATATATCAGTTTCAAGAAATTCCATAAATATTTACGGGAGTTAGAGCTCGGACAGTCAGACAGGCAGACAGACAGACGGACAGGCAGATACACAAAACTGAAATCATATTCACACTTAAAAAATGTCAGAGAGTGTTAAAAACGCTTAATGTAAACAAAAGTACAATTCTTGCAATTTTTTATTAATAGCTCTTAATATAACTGGATATTTTTGTGTCACCCTGTAAATTTAATGCTAATCATGTTATATTCTATTCAAAGCATTCTTTTGTGCATATAAACAACATATTTTAATTTCCTAAAACTTCGTGGAAAGTGAAGTTATTAAAATTTGATTTATAGAAATATCTCTCATAGAACGCAATGCCTTGGAATACTTTTGAGTGTCCCAGTATATAAACCGATGGCTGTTCCTCCATTTTATACAGGAAACATCCAATAGTGAACTTGAATAACATATTTCAATTTCATTCAGATATGTCTACAGTAAAGGTACGAAAATATGCTTTATAGAAATACCTCTCATAGAACACAATGTTTTGAAATACTTTCGAGTGTCCCTGTACACAAACCAGTATAAGTATAAACTCCATTTTCAATAGGGAACGTGCGATAGTGATATTTAATAACATATTTCAATTTCTTTAAGATATGTCTTCAGTATAGGTATGAAAATATGGTTTATAGAAATGCCTGTCATAGAAAACAATGCTTTGAAATACTTTCGGGTGTCCCTGTACACAATCCAGTAGAGGTATAAACTCAATTTTCAATAGGGAACGTCCGATAGTGAACTTGAATAACATATATCAGTTTCAAGAAATTCCATAAATATTTACGGGAGTTATAGCGCGGACATACAGACGTACAGACGGACAGACAGATAGACAGACAAACCGAAGTCATAAACACTTTTCAACCTTGTTGGAAAGTGTTAAAAATGTGAGTACATTAGAAAAAAAAAAAAAAAAAAAAAAAAAAAAAACAGACTTGAGCTTTTTTTAATGGAATGTGGGGGCAAAACCGACCCCTTACGCTTTTAGATTAAATGAACGATGCTTTGGACGATGGTTTTTTTTTTTTTTTTCAAAAATTATTCGGTATGCTCCATTATACGTTTTGGAAGCAACTTTCTCAGTTATGAAGTGGTAATATGTTTAATTTATTTTTTTATTCTTTTATTTTCTTAACCTCTGACTCACCAACCCCTTTGGTGCGGAAAAACTGGGTGTTTGATAAATTCAATGTAAAAGTGTACTGTTTCAATAACTTTAAAATTGAAATATATATATATATATATATATATATATATATATATATATTACATAATATCAAGATTATACAAAATAACATAAAATAAGTGTGATTATAGGATAATGCAAATAATAATAATAATAATAATAATAATTTTTAAAACTAGATCAAAAACGAAAATGGGATTTTGTTCCTTGTAATTATATTAAGCTCTATGGTTTCATCTTCCACATTTAGAGCACTGAATCAGCACCTCATTTTCCATATAGTTAGCATATAATTTACTGCAATGTTGGAGACATCTTATTCAATTTCTTCTACCGATGTGCGATTGCTATCGGAAGGGATTTGTTTAGATTTTTTTTTTTCCTTTTTTTTAAATTTCCTCAACTATTTTTTTTTCTTCCTTTCTTTCCTTTTGATGCTCTGTCAAGTCTGTTTGGATTAGGGGTTGTTTCAAATTGGCACGAAAGACTTCCGAATATATATTTCTATCAAAAGGATATATCCTAGAATTTTAAAATCCTTTTATTGCGTTTTGCATTACGGCGTCTCTAGTAAATTGCTTAAATTATATTTCGAGAAAAGAACAAATAAAAATAATGTTAAGAAAATACAAAATTGTTTTCCTAATTGGTAAAAGATAATGTACAAGAATGTGATTTTGCCCCAAGCAATAAAGTGTGGTTTGGTCCCGCTGTATAAACAAAAGTGGCGTTTAATAAATGTAAAACAAAAAGTCGTGGTTCTTAGTTATTATAGAATATTCTACTAAACACAGTGAATTTAAATATTTTTTTATCTATATTATATTACGAAGATTCTAAATAGAAAAGGATATTTTTGTCACCCTAAAAACACGAAATTTTTTAACTAAAAAAATCGAAATTGATTTACAGCTAAATAACGTGACTAGTAGCATCAAAACCCAGCCCCAAATGCTTGTAAAGACAGCTACATTTTTTATGCCTTTTTTTTTTTTTTTTTTTTTTTTATGTAGCAACATGCATCTAATAAATTCGAGAGGGATGGGTTTGGAGTGGGTATAGGTTTGATACTCTCTACCTTGCAGTTATTCTGGGTTTCAGTGAGTAAAAAAAATAATTGCAGCAAATTAATTAATTATTTAATTCATAAATAAATAACACGCTTGTTTAATGTGAACTGTATATAAAACTTTAAGTTTTCAATAACAATTTTAAATTATATGTAACAAACAGTTTAATACTAACTTTAAACGTCCTTTTATTATTAAAATTAAATTTATTTTCATAAACTGCTAATATTTTTCTTTAAATATTTACTTTCAGCATTTATCGTGTTGATTCAGTAAATTCACATTATTTTCCCCTAAAAACAGGTTACGAAATAGAAAAAAAAAAACATTTCCTTTTACTCTGAAGAAAACAATCGTTTTATTAGGAGAATTGTACACATTCAGTTTTACTTTCTGAACATACATATGTTAGGAAAATATAGTATTCATAAAAAAATGGGTAAGTAAAGAGAGCACAAGACTTGAATTAAACAATAAATAAGTGTTTTATTTGAACAGATTAATGGGAGGGCGGTCTGGCAATCAAACTAGCTCAGTCAGCGTATTAAATTACTTTATCAAAATATATGTATCAGAACTTAAATTAGATAATTCTAAATATCTCATCCCAGCAACAGTCGAAGGTGTAGCGACGGATGCACTCTTTAACTCCGCTACTGTGACTCCACTATGGATCAGAGGATTCCCTGCTGAACCAACTTTACTTTTACGAATGCTAGTAGATACGCGTACCAACACTCATCACTACTTAACCTTCACACAACTAAATCTCCACTACTTCACTACTCAATACTCGCCAATTAAAGAATCTCCACAATTTACACCACAATCAACTATAATATACACCACCATCCACCCTAATCTACTAAAACCATCTCCATCTTATACTTCTTCCTACTAACCTCCTTTCCCTTCATTTCAATCAATACTTTTAAAATCACTTCACATTCATCTAACTCTCAGAACCTAATTCTTTCGTTGCAGCACCATGCCGATACGAAGCTAATCCGACCGCAACTTTCGCCGAGTCATTGGCGTCGAAACAATTTTAACTTCCCAACTTCATACTTTGCTGGATCTAGCTTAATTTCAAACAACTGTGGAGACGTTCTGTAGTCTCAACCTCACAGCCTAAGGACCCAAATTATTTAAAGTGCTATAGTATCTAAATGAGCTGAAATTTATATATATGCTATGTACATTTTCATCCGAAATTTATACGTCATTTTCGACATTTCGTAAGTTTTACGTTTCATCTTTTTCAACATTTCATCATTTTCTACATTTATACGTCACCGTCCCACGAACTGCATAAATGTTGGTGAAAATGGCACTAAATTTTTTTGTACAAGGACACAAGAAAAATTCTTTATCTTTATGTCTTATGAGCTCAAATTATTTAAAGAGCATTATTTTTTTTTTACTTAAAAATGAAAGTAGACAGAAAATAATCAACCCATAGTCAGGAAAGTCCTTTAATGCATGGTAGAAACAGTAAGATGTTGTAAATGCTACTAGTAAATACAAAAAAAAAAAAAAAGCTACTTAACTTTTTAACTTTTTAACTCAGCTAGTAGCTCTTGCTGGTGCAGATCACTTAAAAAGTGTTTACAGTGTACTGTGACTTCTCCCATTTAAGTAGAGGTATATCTGAGGTACTACTTTTGCATAATCTACAAAAACTTGATATAAAACAGGTCCATTATGAAACACTATGTAGGTTCAATAAGTATGATAATGAATCGTGTACCGGCCAAAGGTGGCGCCAGTATTCTGAAATTTGTTCTCTAAATAGGAGAACATTTGTTCTCTAAATTTGTTCTCAGCTAGTATTGCATATAAAGGTATCAAACTTGATATATGAGATAATCATTAAGAAAACGATTGCTGACATAATTTGAGTGTATGTCGGCCGAAAGGTGGAGTTAGCATTACTCACTTTCTGTTACTTTCCACATCGCTATATCGCAGCGTCTGTTGGTTTAAGTTATACCAATCTCCATACGTAAGACTTATAGTGTGTAAACTATAGAGGAGACTGGATCTGATTTGTACAAGGGGCTAGTTGGCATAAAGCTTCTATTTCAAATCGCAAATTATTTGGTCTGGTGAACTTTTTTTGATCGAATTGAAGCTCTCGCGATGGCTGTTTTCGAAAGAGTGATTAAATATGGTTGCAGACATGTATCATAATCTTTCGTTTCCCGTGTTTGGGATTCTGAGGTACGCACATTGTTTTTGATAGCACTTTGGAACTAGTTGGCATAGTTATAAATGGGATTATTTTGCATAGCTATGAAAACTTATCCACACTTATGCCAACTAACCCCTCCAATACTACTCATAAACAAGAAACATTTTTGTGAATAACGCGTAAAATGTATTAAAACAACTAAATGCGACTTATAAATAAGAGTTTTATGAAATTTGAATTGATATAGTAAAACATTTATATGGTGCTTTGCTATGTCCGAAGAAATTTTGTAATTTTGCAAAGGATTGATGTTCGAGATCACTATCATGATTGGATTCAAGGGAGTTAAGATGAATTCTTGTAAGTAGAACAAAAATGTAGAATGGGTGTCTAGTTTGGTGCAATTTCTCCTAGTACCATGCTATTTCTCAATTTTTCATTTTTCCACGAACAAGCTTCTGACAATATTTCCCGCCGTCAACAGAGGGAAAAAAATTGGTCTTTGTCCATGGCTTCCCGTTTTGAACCGAGAAAACGCGTTTGTTCGTGCTATTTCTAAAGGTTGTGGGCAAGGGGTATCGATTACTGCAATTCATTGATCTGCACCGGTGGCGAAGAGATTGTGGGGAAATGGGGGGGGGGGTCGACAGATCCATAGGGAAGCTTTACGGATCGAGGAGCGATAAATTACGTATAGGTCATAAAAAAGAAAAAAGAAACTGTTATCGCGTAGAATAGTCTAACCTCCATTGGCTATAAAGATAGCGAATCAAAATTATAGAAAATATTACTCTTTATGAGTATGCAAGAGTAAATAGAAAGACAGGGCATATGTACAAAGGGAAGTTAAAAATGTAATAAAATAAATTTTTTAAATTACTTTGTTTCATACAAATCTACTTTGATTTATAAATTTTAATATGTGTAAAATTTTGGTTTATTTTTCCTCTAATAACCTAAAAATCTCAATTTTAAATTTCTTATTTTTAATCATATGATTTTTTAGAGGATTTGGGGAAATATTCAGCACCCGACAAATTGGTTTAACCCGTTCCACCCGTCGTAAGCCGTGGTGGCCTCTGCTCCAACCAATTGCTATTTCATTCCGTTTTCCTTTGTTTGGCTGTTTTACATAGTTTTCACTTCTTAGTTCAATTATATAATATATAGTAGATAGATAGATATTTTATAAAAAGTTAAATTTTCTTTAATTTTTATACACAATTTTTTCAACGTTTAGAACAAGAACATCAAAAACCTTCAAACTTTATTGAAATATTCTGTTTAAAATAGCATTTTATAAAATATCTGTTTAAAAAGAATACATATTATATTGTTAACATAGAAAGAAAAAACTTTTTTTTTTTTTTTTTTTTTTTTTTTTTTTTTACGCATACTTTTTCATTTTACCAAGAAGAATGAGATGCGATCGGGGCCACTGGGCTCCAGCAATGATGCCAACAATTCAAGTTGGATGGTCTAAAGCAATTTCATCAAATTTGCACAATATTTTATCCATTTTAACATATGTTCACGAACGCGAACTGTGCTGCTTCTCCTCGATAACTCTGACTCCCATTTGTCTACTGAGAGAACATGGGATTACTTTCCTATCATTTATTCCGTATTACAGTTACAAATTGCTGCTATTGGATAGAACTGTATATTGACCACATCAAAGTACGTCAACTGGGCTTGTGACGCTTGGATGACCAAACACCCAGGCAAAACTTTAACCATTTAAGACATCCCAGCAATTATGAAAACGACCTTTCAATCAGCTATGACTCCGTCCAACATTACATACAGGGCTGCAACTGATGACTTTTATTTATTTTACTTTCATACCACTACTTTTCAAACATAAAATTTATAATAAATATATGTAACCAAACTGCATATTTACCTGTGCAAATATGTTATAAATTTTATTTTTTGGAACCAATGGTACAAAAAGAATAGAAGAAAAACCGCCTGTGGCAGCCCTGTACATATGAATTTGAAATGAGTGGGATCTGTTCATTCAGCCCTGATACATTTGAAAATTCTGAATTTTTGCCATCTTTCGTTACCGATCGTCCTGCTCTAAAGGGTACACAAACTGCCGATTAATCAGAGCTCAGAAACCAAAATTAACACGCTCTAAGGGAAAATGACTTTCTAGAAACACAAGCCTTTGTAACCAGACAATCATCTTCCCGACATATCACTTCAGAGAAAATTCCCCTTTTCCCCAAAAACGGGACAAGCTAGCGATCCAACTGCAGATGTATAAGAAGGTCTGCTGCAATTTTAACAGACACTCCCATCAAAAATAAAATTGCTCTAAAAAAACAATTTAAAAAATAATTCCATGCGTATAAAACATGTCGTTATCAAATGTAAAAGTATTTTCTCTACTTCTAGTATAAGGATTTACGTAAGTTTAAATTAAATTCCGATAGTTGGCAAAAGGAATATCTAATGATAATCAAAAAGTTTTCAAAGAAATTTAAAATTTACTTTTATTTTTTACAAAAAACAGTATGAATATAAAAATTATAATTAACATTTATATCCGTTACTCTGAAAAAATAAATAACAATAAATGTATATATCCATCACATTTTTAACAGGTTAGAATGACACTGCTTTGAAATGTTTTATATTTGATAAAAGTTCTAAACAATGATAAAAGTTCTAAATGCAGAAATATACAAAAAAGAAAAAAAGAAAAAAAAAAGAGAGAGAGAGAGAGAAAAAAGAAAAGCGGAAAAAAAGATAAAAGCACCGAAAAAACAGTAAAACGTGTTTGCTCGGCAATTTGAAAAAATAACTCAACACATTAGACGATTCTAGCATTTTATTATTTTTATTATTATTATTATTATTATCATCATCATTATTATTTTATTATTATTATTATTATCTAAATTCGTTCGAAAATCGTTTCAGTTTATTCTGCTAAATATAGATAGCATAATTAAATTCAGATACTCAGCCAGAGTGATCTGAAAATTAATGTCATCATTTTTTACTTTTAATGAAGAAAAATATAAAGTAAATGAACGATTGGGAAAACATTTAGTTAGTTAAGATAAAAGACAAATTATGAGTTTGAAGAAAAGAAAGTCAATTTTGATTTATGTTCATTTATTTACTTACATACACATTAAGACATTTTTCTTATCTCAGAAAACTTCCAGCATTTCAAAATAGACGTTTTGTAGTAAAATAAATATCACACAATGCGATATAAACTTAGAGCTTACTGATGCGAAATAAACGTTTCAGAAGTTAGAAAAATTAAAGGAATTAACACACATAATTTAAGTGAAATGTATGATTAATTCAGTAAAGTATGATTTTCAAATTTATATGACATTTATAAAACGTTTTAAGAAGATTACAGCGCGTTTAAAATAATTCTGCTTTCTAAAATTTAAAGTTAATCTAAAAAAAAAGTGAAACACTATTTTAGATAGTGAATCTAGTAAGAATATGTACTAAAATGTAATGCTTGCATTACACATAAATTTTAAAACTTTTTTTTTTCAGAATTAGAACATTTAATTGAATGAAAGATTGAAAAAGATATAAGGTTTTCGTAGCTGTGTGGGTTGAGATCAATTAGCTATGGTAGGATCCTAGGCTTGTACAGAGTGCCTTCCGTGGGGATCTTTCTAAATGGACCTACCAGTAATTACGAGAATTTTGGAGATAACAGAATAAAATTCCAAGAGGGTGTGAGACGACGAATATGACATGCGATAGAATCCAACACCAATCATCTTACAGTTTGACAGCAGTACATATAGGTGACTTGTTGGGTTTTACTGCAATAAGGAACTGTGAAGTTTAATTACATTTGTGTAAAACTAGTAAGTTATCTAACAAAACCTTTATTAAAATATTTATTAAGAAAAAAGAGCAGAAAGAAAGAAAAACTAATCGAGCTTACAATCTTTTAAGTCCATAGAAAATAAATAACATCACTCTATATCGAGTGGCACATACAAGCATGACAACATGCCAATAATAACTCTACACCCAAAATCCTCTGACAACGACATTTTCTAAAATGGATGAAATCTCTTAGTATACATGATAATAAAATTTTCCAGATTTCTCGTCACCATATTTTTTACAGCTTTCATTGTACACATTTAAAGACTGATAATAGGAAGATTATATATTATTTGTTCATTAACTTGTATGACATGGAATTTCCTGAGCATTTCTGCATGAACCTAATAGTTCATCAATTAAAAGATAGTAGATGTCTTAAGAAATTTCCTTTTTCTAGTGGTCGAGTTTGGGCTGGGTGATGATGAATTAGACAGAACAATTGACTATTCATATATAGCCAGGGAGAAAATTATAATAGCTATCACTTTTTAACAAAAAAATGCAAACAATTTTATATAAAAATAGGCATAATTAAAACAGAATCATTATATGAAACTGAATAGGCAGCACAAAAATAGAGAATATATTAAAAATTAATTTATATTTTTGCTGCATAATAAATGTCATAATCTTTGGATATGACATAAGAGCAAAAATAAAAGGATATCACACATTTTTCTAAATTACGAGTGGATCTGCAGATTAGAGCCTCAACGCCCTATTTGAATCAATCGTTATTCAACAGATCATTTTTATTTATTACATAATACATAAAATACTTATATATATATATATAAGGTATCCCATAAATAGAGCCAAAACTCTGCACAACCAGATTCCTCGTTAGAAGTACATTTCATATAAATAAAAAATGCCGAAAGAACTGTACCTCTATGATCCATAATTTACGAGAAAAATATTAAAACAACGTATGATGTCACAGCAGGTGCAAGGAAAAACACTGTATTGGACAAATCAACCACAGTATTTACATATCTTCGATATGCATGGCGGACACTTCGAATATTGCCTTTATAAATATTTGTAAATACTGCTGTTGCTGTGTCCAGTGTGGTGTTTTTTTCCTTGAACCGGCTGTGACGTTATACCTTCTTTTTCGTACAGTCGGCAGCAATATTATTTGAGCGCTAGCAATAATTCTTATATAAAAAAGTACACTTAATACTGCTTTGTTCAACAAATCCTTGTCGAGTCATGTTCTTAGTCAGTCTAAGAACATGATTCGACAAGGATAGGATGAGCAAAGCATAGGATGAGCCGCGAGAGAGCGCTTTCTTTGTAATGAATGAAACACCGCCTTTCGTAGAATCTATCATTCACTTGCTATTAGTTGCCAGAAGTGCAGCAATATCCAAATGCGGTAGAAACCGATATATACCATATCTGCGGGGTTGCAAACGCCAATGCCACAGAAGCAGTATAATTTTACAAGGCACAATTTCCTAATAGAGCGCTGCTCGCTCAGAGAACATTTCTATGCTTGTGCATGCATAGAGACAGGCACGTTCTTCGGTCAAACGCATGATGCAGGTCGAACATAGAGCGCGAGAATTATAAATAGAATAGACGGAATCCTTGAGACAGTGGATGACCATTCTCAACGAAGCACTCGAGCAACAGCTTGTGACCAGGGTGTCAGCTACATGTCGGTATAGCCTGTGTTGCGTAAAGAACGTTCACATATTTACTATCTGCAGTAGTTCCAAGCCATAGTTGTGACGGTTCCTCCACAAAGTTTAACGTTTGCACGTTGATTCTTGCAACAGAGCATACAGTAAACCACAGTCTTCAGCATCTTTAATGCTAATGGATGAAGCTATATTCTTATGTGACGGGATTTTTCTTATGCTGAACTATTATGTGTAGGTATTAGCATAATACACCTTCGAACTACCGCTAGCAATGTGTTTCCGTTAAAATATGAACAGGGATTTTTAACCGATCACTTAATTGGCCCTTATATTTTATCAGACCATCTCTATTAACTCACCTTCTTTCAGCAGCCTGATTTACTACAAAATTAGATAACGAATGTTCAAAGTATTATGTGGCTGCAGCGCGATGGAGCGCCATCATAGTTCTCCTGCATTTGGCGAAACTACCTGGATATTTCCATTTAAAACAGATGCACTGGCCACAGTGGGCACTACTCATGGCTTCCAAGATCTTCCGATCTGTCATAATTATATTTGTTTTTCTGGGGACAGCCAAAAAGCGTCGCTTACGAGACGCTCATCGAATTACCAGAGAGCTTTGTCACCATTCTATAAAATACGTGTTTTTGTGTTTATAAAAAAATACATGCTAGTACATTTTGTTTAGCTCATTCTGACGATGGTAAAATAAAATATATATAATATATAATAATATATATAATAATATATAATAATATATATATAATAATATATAATATATTTGAATATTTTTAATGCCAGGTGTGCCAAATATTTGTTTGATTAAAAAAAAAAAATCTTCTAAAGATATAAATAAAATGGAATTCGAACGTTTTGCTAACATTTGTCTTTAAGTTATTATGGCAA
>OZ005661.1:17307018-17419518 GCA_963930645.1 Salticus scenicus
TTTTTTTTTTTTTTTAATGATGCTCGTACTATCAATGCTTTTCCCATTATAAAAATGGCTACAGCAAGGGAATGCATTAATGTATCACGTTGAGTTGGTTTTATAAATAAAAAATATATAAAAGAATACCTAATAAAAACATTAAAATAAAAGTTACCTCCAATTTATCACACGTGGGGTAATTTTGAGGTATGGATATAAACCTTTTTCAGATTCATGTTACAAATATGGCGTAAGGTAGTGCTCAAACAAGAATTAAAACTTTACAGAAAACATACTTTCATTAAAAAAAAATAAAATAAAATAAAAAAAAAAAATAAAAAATTATACAGACACGACATTATTTCATTATTTAAAACATGAAAATCTGACATTGACAGATTTTAATTTAGTGCCAGAGGCCTACTGCTAAACTTGTTAATATCGACAAATTCTTCTTCAGTTAATTCGTGACGATCTAAATTCCATGATAAAGTTTTCATTAAATCAAACCAATGTGTTTCAGCTGCAGATATTGTAACAAATAACGTTGGAAGTCCAAACTGTCTTATAGCCGCAAAACAACGTTTTTTCTCTTTTTCCCAATGAGGCGGAGGTGTGCCTTGGGGGGGACTCATGTCAAAGGTGTGCCTTGGGGGGGGACTCATGTCAAAGTTTATCTTGGGGGGGACACATGTCAAAGTTGGGCCTTGGGATGACTCATGTCAAAGTTGGGCATTGGGGGGACTCTTGTCAAAGTTGTACCTTGGGGGGGGGACTCATGTCAATGTTGTGCCTTGGGGGGACTTCATTCAATAAATCCACATTCAATAAACCGACTGAAATAGGCCCTTAGCACTATTAAGAGTGTATTATAAAAATTCGACAACGCTGTACCGACTGAAATAGGGGTACCTTGGGGGGGGGGGGACTCATATCAAAGTTGGGCCTGGAGGGGACTCATGTCAAAGATGTGCCTTGGGGGGACTTCATTCAACAAATCCCCATTCAATAAACCGACTGAAATAGGCCCTTAGCACTATTAAGAGTGTATTATAAAAATTCGACAACGCTATACCGACTGAAATAGGGGTACCTTGGGGGGGACTCATGTCAAAGTTGTGCCTTGGGGGACTTCATTCAATAAATCCCCATTCAATAAACCGACTGAAATAGGCCTCTAGCACTAATTAAGTGTGACGAATAAAAATTCGACAACGCTGTACCGACTGAAATAGGGGTACCTTGGGGGGGACTCGTGTCAAAGTTGGGCCTGGGGGGGGACTCATGTCAAAGTTGGGCCTTGGGGGGACTTCATTCCATAAATCCCCATTCAATAAACCGACTGAAATAGGCCTCTAGCACTAATTAAGAGTGACGTATAAAAATTCGACAACAATGTACCGAGTGAAATAGGGGCACATTGGGGGGACTCATGCCAAAGTTGGGCCTGGGGGGGGGAATCATGTCAAAGTTGTGCCTTGGGGGAACTTCATTCAATAAATCCCCATTCAATAAACCGACTGAAATAGGCCTCTAGCACTGATTAAGAGTGACGTATAAAAATTCGACAACGCTGTGCCGACTGAAATAGGGGTACCTTGGGGGGGACTCATGTCAAAGTTGGGCCTTGGGTGGACTTCATTCAATAAATCCCCATTCAATAAACCGACAGAAATAGGCCTCTAGCACTAATTAAGAGTGTATTATAAAAATTCGACAACTGTACCGACTGAAATAGGCCTCTATCACTAATAAATAAGGCTCTAAAAAATACAGTTAAAAATAAAAACTGCTAATTCTGAATATTTTTGTTTTGTGCAGGCGTTCTCACCAAAGTCATAAAGTAAATCATTGATTTTGCTATAAGCTACTAACTAGTAGAATTAGATTAAGAAAAACAATATTTTATTTAAACAGATTTTATAATAGAAACGTATAAAATTTGACAAAAATCGATGTTCTTGGACCTGAAAAAACTAAGTAAATTCCTTACTGTAGAATTACGAAATGTACTTATAAGAAAAGAATAATTTAAAAATGGAACGGTAGGCCATGTTTTAAATCTATGTAATCTCTAAAACAAACATCCCAGCTGTTCACGTTTGTTATACAATAATACGTTTACTTTACTGTAGTCCGCTTCAGTAAGACCGATGTGCCATGGAACTGACTTGATAAATGTCGAAATTAAGCTAAGGTATCAAAGGAAATCCCTTAACGGCCCTCTTCACTCACCGTCGCCGGAAGCCCGAGCCAATGTTATTCAATGGAGAAATTTTCTTTACAAATAACTTATTAACTAATACATATTTTTAAATTCTGTTTTCACATTCAGAAAATTCCCAACTGTTAAATTGACGGAAATTTTTTAAAAATGTAATTTTTTAATTTTTAATATTTTATTTCGAAATTGCAAAATGAAAAAATTTCACGTATTGAAAATTCGTATTTTGCAGCTTCAAAATAAAATATAAAAAATTTAAAAAATAATATTTTAGAAAAGGTGCGTCAATTTAACAGCTGGGAACTTTCAGAATGTGAAAACAGAATTTAAAAATATGTATTAGTTAATAAGTTATTTGTAAAGAAAATTTTTCCATTGAATAACATTAGTTTCGGCTTCCGGCGGCGGTGAGTGAAGAGGGCCCTTAAGCAAGTTGTTTATGACATATTGAAATAATTCTATATAAAAATAAATTGGAATTAAGAAAAGTGAAAAAGTTCAACCAATTTCTATGCATGAGGGTAATTCGGAAGTAAAATTTTAAACTCCCCACCCTGTAATATAAAATATAATTGCATATAAATAACTATAATTATAGCTTAGGATATCCTTTTTCTTATAATAACATATTCTGCTGATTTTTTTTTTTTTTTTTTTTTTTTTTTTTTTTGTGTGTGGTCTACAATATCATTTTTTTACTTTCTCTTACCCATAAGGTAGAGAAAGTATTGTTTTTGGGTCAAATTTTCGAAAGTGAAATTTTGTTATACTTACATGTTCTGAGGTCCCCTGAATACGAAAATCATGTTTTTAGCAAATGGTATGTGTTGTGTGTGTCTGTCTGTTATCAACATATCTCAAAAACAAATTACGGCAGAAAGTTCAAACTTGGTCTTCTAAAAGTGTATCACATAGGGATGCTACACTAAGATTTTCGTTAAGATGAAGCTAATGGTTCGTGTACAGGAACACTCAAAAGTATTCAAATACATTACGTCTATGGGGAAAATTGCAGGTAAGTAGAGTTTAACATCTATAGACTGCACTAAACCAAATGAAACGAATACATATTTTTTGTAATAGAGATAGTCAACTGGAAAAAATTTTGTGTATGTAGGAGTCTCGCCTTCCCCCCCCCCCCACCGGGAGGGAAGTCCCCCATCGAGGGGAGTAAATTTTCATGATGTGTATTTTTCAAAAGAGCTCGCCAATACCTTTAAAACGAATGGTTGAACCATCGATCTGCGATAATTTAAAACAAATTTATCGATTTGTTTTTTACTTTTAACGAAAAAAAACTTAGGATATTTTTAGTTCCCCATCATACTATAGGTATGGGGAACTTAGGTAATCGTGAAAAATTTCGACCTCGGTTTTTTGACTTTTCTACACGTTTTCAGGTGTGAGGAATCCGAAAATGACAAAATTTCTATGGTGTCTGTCTGTAGGGTGTCTGTTAGTCTGTTAGTCTGTTAGTGGGTTAGTCTGTTAGTGGGTCAGTCCGTTAGTTTGTTAGTCTGTGTACACGATATCTCAAGAACAAATTGTCGCAGAGAGGTCAGATCAGTTTTAAGATATTACTTTCGACACTGGCAAGAACCCTATTCATTTGCAACATTCGATTTTAAAAACTTCGTAAGTTATTCGAAATTTACGATTTTCTTAACATGGGAGAATAGGACAAAAAAATCACTTAAACGTGCATTAAATGAAAACTTTTTATTGAAAAAATGTCAGACCAGTTTTAAAATATCAGTTTTGATGCCGGAATGAACATCAGTAACTATAAATATGCTACTTTGAAAATTTCGCAAGTTACTGGAAATTTACGAATTTCTTAACATGGCAGTATAGGGCAAAATTTCACATAAACGTCAATTTTGAGAGATATTTTCATCGTAAAGATGTCAGACTACTTTTGAAACATTATTTAGGACACTGGCATGAATATTAATGACTATGAATTTTCCAATATAAAGATTTCGTAAGTTATTGGAAATTTACGAATTTCTTAACATGGCTGAATAAGAGCAAAATTTCACATACACGTCAATCTTGAGGGATATTTTCATCGTAAAGATGTCAAACCACTTTCGAAATAATATTTAGGATACTGGCATGGATATCATAGACTATGATTTTTCCAATTTAAAAAATTCATAAGTTATTTGGAATTTACGATTTATTTAACATGTCAGAATAAAGCAAAATTGAGCATAAACTTCCATTTTGAGGATCCTAAATACGTTAGACAACTTCAAAATTACGTTTATGATATTTGTTTGAACATGATTGAATACAAATATTCTAATAGGAAAATTTCGTAAATTATTCGTAATTTACGATTTTATCAACATAGCGAAATTGCAAATTTTTCATATAAATATGAGTTTGAGGATTATTGCATTGGAAATAGCAGCATGAAAACTAAACAACGAAATTGACCCTGATAAAATAAATTAATAGATTAGAATAAGATAAATATATCGAAATGAACGGTGGATAGCCTATTAGGCGGGGATTTCATTCTGTCACTGTATGAAGCTTTGGTCAAATTGATTTCTTTTAACATTATTGCCGAAACGTCAGTGGAGGCCCTCTGTTGAGACTCAAAACGGTTTTGGGCTGTGTCTGTCTGTCTGTCTGTCGCGCGATAGCGGCCGCCAAAAAAGCGCTATTTACTTGAAATTTGGTACACATGTTCATGAGCCCCACGAAATCAGCTGTATAGTTTTTGGTATGTATTCCATTTGTAGTTCGTATACAGGGACACGCCAAAGTTTTTCTTATCATTACGGCCTATGGGAGAAATTTATATGTATCACGATAGCGGCCACAAAAATCACGCTATTGACTTGCAATTTGGTACACGTGTTCATGTGCCCCGCGAAATCTGCTGTATAGTTTTGGGTGTGTATTCCATTTGTAATTTGTGTACAGGGACACGCCAAAGTTTTTCTTATCATTACGGCCTATGGGAGGAATTTGTATAAATCGCGATAGCGGCCACAAAAATCACGCTATTGACTTGCAATTTGGTACACGTGTTCATGAGCCCAACGGAATCAGCTGTATAGTTTTAGGTGTGTATTCCATTTGTAGTTCGTGTACAGGGACACGCCAAAGATTTTTTATGATTAGAGCCTATGGGAAGAATCTGTATGTACCGCGATAGCCACCGCAAAAATCAAGCTATTGACTTCCAATTTTTGCCGAAATGTGAATGGAGGCCCTCTGTTGAGACTCAAAAGGATTTTGGATTCCGTCTGTCTGTCTGTCTGTCATGCGATAGCGGCCGCAAAAAACACGCTATTGACTTGAAATTTTGTACACATGTTCATGATGCCCACGAAATTAGCTGTATAGTTTTCGGTGTGCATTCCATTTGTAAGTTCGTGTACAGGGACACGCCAAAGTTTTTTTTACCATTATTGCCTATGGGAAGAATTTGTATGTACCGCGATAGCGGCCCCCAAAATAACGCTATTGACTTGCAATTTGGTACACATATTCATGAGCCCATTGAGCAAGCATTTGACGAAACTGATATAGATCTGAGACTGACCGCCATGGCGAAAATAATGCTCCTTTTATACTTTTCTATCGAAAACAGACTGTTCTGGAAAATTCTCGTATCACATCAGCTAATGAGATTAGAGCTTCCATATTTGGTATATCCCTAATAAGGATTTTCTCGCCAAGATCGCCAAAAAATCGCCAATGAGGGAAATAGTCGCCAAATTTGGCGCCAAATTTATTTCTTCCCTTATAGGAGCTTTTTAATGCGTTTTTAAAGGAAAATTTGGCTATTTTAACGCTAAAACGACTATAAAGGCACAAAATTAGCATTTTATCAACTTACTAAACCTCTTTGAAAGAATTTATCAAAAATAAATGCAATTATTTACAATTTCGTAACACTTTATTTCATATACAAACAGGTATACAAAGAGAGATACAACGGGGGGTTGAGAGGGGCTGCCGCCCCCCTCAGGAATGTATTTGATTTTGGTAATAAGTCGATCGAATCAATATATACTATTATATAATAAGGAATAAATAAAAATGACCTATTGAATAATGTCTGATGCAAATAGGACGTTGAGGCTTCTGATCTGCAGATCCACTAGTAATATGTCTCGCACTAGAAATTTCTGAGAACATAAATATGATGAGGAACTGAGCAGAGTCCACCTATGCCAACTAGTTTTTTTAAATACTGAGAGTAAAATGGACTTTTTTTTTTTTTGTTATTTAGTGTTATACTACTTCTCTAATATGGAAATCGTGTGCATTATCATAAAAGGTAATTTTTTAAATAATAACTTTAATAAATTATTTTTTAAAATCAGAAATATTTTTTAATAACTGAATTAAATTCTATATAAATGTAGATGCTTTAATGAAACGGGGGTGTTGAGGGGGATGGTAGCCCTCCTCACATAGAACTAATTATCATATAAAACTCTTCCGATGCCTAATTTGAATTGTTTAACATAGGTTTACATAACATCGTTATCTTACCTCTTAATCTCCAACCTACATTTACAGTATTAAATTTCAGTGTAAGAGAAAGTCCTGTGAGTGACACACCAGATTATTTATAGAAACGAACAGGTTAAAGTTCACAATAATTAAAGAAAGAAAGAAAGAAAACTAATACAAGCTTTTCATTTTTTTTTTTTCTATTTTTGTATATAGAGGTGTTTAAACATTTTTTTTTTTTTTTTTTTTTTTATTATTATTATAAAAAAAAAAAAAAAATAAATAAAAACAATCAAAATTTTGGCATTATTAAAATTTATTTAGTATATTATACTTCCTCTTTTAAAATTTTCCACCGATTTACCCCTTCCTACCCTACATCAAAATGAATCTTTATTCACAAATTAATGACTTAAATTCTTTCAAAACGCTTTCTTAGTGCAGTTCTTCTTTTTTAGAAAGCAATAATTATTAATGTAAGATTTAATTTCCATTAAGTTTATCTATTGATTTTCTTAAGTTATATTGAAGTATATTTATCTAGACATTTGTACAATACACACATATATACAAATGTTTAATAAAAATAAAAAGAGTTATTAAGTCAAAAATAAAAAGTTAAAAATAAAAAGAGTTAATACTCATGGTCTTTCAGACTTCAAATGACTCGTCATTCTTTATTCACTATTTTAATCACAAACTCAGTAACTTTTATTCACTAACTTAGTGGGTTACCAGAAAAAATGGAAAATTAATTTATGTCAGCCGTAAATAAATGTATATGTATATATTTTAACGTATATGTACATATATATGTATGAATTTTGAGCACTCAGGGTTCATGAATAGTCTGTGAAAGAATTCTTACAGAGGCTTAGAAGTCTATTTAAAGACTATTCAAGAAGTTTACAGGACTGTCAAACAAGTATCAACTTCAATTTAACCAAAAAATACAGGTTAAATATCAGTTATCAACATAAAAATATCAGCGTAAACTGTACAATAAGCATCACACATAGCTTTAGCTGTAATTCAGTGGAAGAGGTCTCGTCAAACAGAGCCCTTTACGTCGCAACGTCTTGGCGTGAAACTGATTACTACAGCAGGAATGCAATCCATTTACATGTGCTTCATACATCTCGAGAATTTTCCAGAATCTTCCGAAAAATTCGATTTTGAGCTTAGATAATCGATGTATCGAAAATAAAGATTTTCTCGTCAAAGTCGCCAAAATATATATGTATGTATGTATATATGTATGTATATATATATGACACAGGGCTGATTTATGATAAAATCGATATGTACCATTTAATACGCTACTTTTTAGATAGGAATTTTGTTTAAATAATGATTTTTTTTTTTAATGATTTAATTATAAATTAAAAAAATATTATTTAGTAGACAAATAAAGGAATTCTTGAGTAATAAATTGTATTTATTGTTTGATATAAATGAAAAAATCTAATGTGTAAAATCTCAAAATTATACATCGTTTTTGTCAGCAAATTTATGCTTGAATATCTATATATTATCAAAGTACTACACATCAATAATCATTTATATATGAGATAACAGTTAATAAAATTTATTTCTTTAACAAAAATAATAAAATCAGAATTTAATTCACACACTTTATTCCCTCTATTTTTATTGTTTGATAATTATAAGATATTAAGAAACACATGTATATATATATATATATATATATATATTTTTTTTTTTTTTTTTCAGTGCAATTTTTAAGTTTTGTGGAATTATTAAATGTATCCATTCATATCAAGATTCAAATTATATAAAGAGAGCAACAAATACTCTGAATCCTTTTACAATAATAATCTGTAAATTATATATATTATTCATCCTTATATTTTTTACCTTTTCATGAATTTACAAATCACACCATAAATTGGGTAATAACAATACGTTATAAATATTTACAGGTAATATCCATAATAAGAGAGCAAAACTAAAACGTACTTTTTTTTTTTTTTACTTATTAAAACGTTTCAGTAGTAAACATTTAAGAAGAAATAAATTATAACACAAATACAATATTGAAAATTTTCACATCCATCTGTATGCACTTCATATTTTTTTAAATTATGAGTTAAATTTCATTAAGAAATCTAAGTAAAAATGAGTAGCTTTCTTCTATGGTTTATATCCAATATTAAGGAAATATGAAGATGGTTTTCATATTTTATACTATTTTATGCCTTACAGAATCGCTTTTCCAAAATCTAAATTTGATTTAAATCACAAGAAATATAAATCTCTATAAAAATGAAAGTCTTTTAAAGATATATCAGGGATGTCTTTATTTTATTTTATTTTATTATTTATTTTTTCTTACTTCTTCATAGAAAAGTTTTCTATAGACATATGATTTATATATATTTAAGTAATTTATTTTTCGAAAAATTATAGCAGGTTAAGCTCTTAAATTTCATATTAATGCGATATAACCATGATAAATATATTTTTAATAAAATAAAGTTAAAATATTATGTCAAAAGAATAATAATAATAATAATAAAATAGAATATACGTGTGCATTGTTTCCACACTTAGCAAAAGCTATATTATTTTTCTTTTTATTAATAAATATTATTTTTTATGTTTACATTTTGCAATGATAAAAAAAAAATGTTCTGTAGTATAAAAAATATAAAACTAAAACAAAGAATGTGAATCCATGTCATATAAATCAAGAACATAAAAAATCTGGAGTATCTCCTCTTAACTATCCGAGCATTAAATAATTAACGGTTGTACATATAAATATAATAAAGTAAGAGAAGTCATTAAATAAGCAAAAAGGATAATTTTAATAGGGTATTTGAGCATTTTTCTCTATATAGCATCGTGACATGGAGAATCACTAGAAAGTAATAATCATATTTTCTGTGCCGCAATTTTTGGTTCATTGTGCACCAGAAAGCTAACTAACAAGGTAACATTCAAAAGGTGTCATCGTTAAAAAGTATTAAAAAATATATATGTGATTCTCGTCTTCATGAAACACCAGAAAATGAAAAAATTATCGGCTGAAATTAATTACAGCGACTACAAAAATTTATCAAAATTAAGCATATTGCCGTGTACGAACAGATCCGTGTTTTGCTTTTCCGCCAAGTACTCAAAATCAATCGCCTAGCAGTGTGAAATCGCCAAATATGCTTAATTTTGATAATTTTTTGTGGTTGCCGTAATTAATTTCAGCCGATAATTTTTTCATTTTCTGGTGTTTCAGGAAGAGTAGAATCACATATATTTTTTTTCAATAATTTTTTAAGGTGACACCTTTTGAATGTTTCCTTGTAAGTAAAATGAAAAAAGACATCACTAGAGATGCATTCTTAAAGTTATTGAATCCCATAAAGTTGACAGTACTAACATTAACATAAATACAAATTGAAACATAACTGTAATTAGATTCATATGAAAATTCGGGGTATGCAGTCATGAGTGAGAAAGAGGATTAATATGAGAGAATGAGAGATTAATATGTCTTTTAGTGACCACAGAAGAGGAGCGAATGTGACGAGAAACTGAGATACACGTTTCACTTAAGCTGCCAAATAAATGTATACAGGCTAGATTTTCACCAAGCACAATTCCTTTGTTTTTTTTAAGTGAATCAAATGAGAAATTTTGAATTTTGAAAAGGCGATTAGAGTACATCAACCCTGCCTTAGGCGCGCTCGATAAAAGCAAAGAGTACAGGAACCTAAAAGGCGGAAAAACATGAAAAGAAAAGTAATTATAGCTACATTGCGCAATTTTTGATATTTTAAAAGAAGATTGCATCAGAAATATTGTGACATACAATCTCTCTAAATATAAATGGCTAAGATAGTTTTCTTCCTGTTTGCCTGTGTCTTGACGCAAGTTGATTAGATAAAAGAGATTTTCTTCTGTTTGTCCTACGCAAGTTGACACCAGCTTTTCATACTTTAGTTAATTTAAAAAAAAAATGGTGCCAGCTTTTCATAATTTAGTTATTTTAAAAAAGATCTAATTGTCCGATCGATAGGTTAATTAAACTGACGGATTCAGAAAAAATGCTCCTTTCATTTGGTACCTAATTTGTAACGAAATATTTTGATTAGATTTTTTTAAAACTAATTAAAGCGTGACAATAATAACTTGGTAAAAGCATTAAAAATGGACATTTAAATTTTTAATTGTTTCCAAAAAAAATTACTTTTTTTTCCCCAACATAAAATGAAATATGCTTTCACGCGAATATATATATATATATAATATTACACTTGCTCATGCATATGAAAAAATGACGCCGAATTTAAATAAAGTGTGAAAATTTCACACGGGCTTGCGTGTTAGCTAACGAGTTATTTGAAGTGACAAATAAATAAAATGAAATGATCATTTTTCAACGTGCGCCTTAGTCGCCCTACAACTAACTAGTAAAGAAATATTAATTTTAATAATATATTAATTTTATTAAGTACATATTTTAAAATACATCAGTTGTAAATTGAAAATTTTCTTTCATTTTTAAAGTGTAAACATTTTAATAAAATAATACTTTGGAATTAAAATAACTATTTAACATTATGCATTGAGTTAATCTTATAAGAATAGTTCTTAGCTTTCAGAAATAAATCATTCCTTTAGATTATACTAGCAAAGCCTCGGTTTTGGAACGAACCGAATTCCGAATGCCGGAAATATTTCAAAATCAAACTCGAAATGTACAAAACTCGGCTTGATGCTCCCTGTGTGCCAATAAATCAAAGTTTGTTAAAGAAACCATTTTTTAATTCATGAAATCAATGAATGTAGTGAATCAACGAAGGCTTTTTTCGTTTTGCTGGTCACTATATTTAAAGGAAACTCTTTTTTATATCGCTTTACAATATATATATATATATATATATATATATATATATATATATATATATATATATATATATATATATATATATTAATATATATATATATATATAAAGAAATCATGAAATTGCTTTAAAGTCCGCTTTGGTTTCCCGCTGCCTTCGGCAGTGGACCCACTCATTCACAGACTCAAGGGTGTCTGTCCCTATTGCCTGTGACAATAGCTTACCAGTGGGCTTCCATTTGGGTGCTTATCAGATGACAGTATCGGAAAATTGAAGTAACCATTTTATATTTGAATTCCAACTACATACGAAAAACACTATACGTGCACTGTTAAAAATTTCTGTAAATTTAATGTAAATATTTATCCAGAGTCTCTGTAAGTTTACAGTAATTCTTATTTAAAAGTGAATAACCCAGATTCTCAATCTTTATTCTGAATCCCCATTTTTTCTGAATGATAATTATATTTTTCTTAAATTAACTAAAGTATGAAAAGCTGATGACAATTGTTTATATTAACTAAAGTATGAAAAGCTGGAGGCAGCTTGCGACAGACAAACAGAAGAAAATCTCTGATAGACAATCAACTTGCGTCAACACACAGTCAAACAGGAAGAAAACTCTCTTAGCCATTTATATATAGAGAGATTTTTTTATCGCTACTTGACTTAAAGTGGCTTTTACGAAAGTGGAAACCTTGGCGAAAAATGTCCAAAGTATTTCAGCATCAAAATTTTAAAAATTACCCAAGATCATCAATAAGTAAATCTCTTTAGTGTTATGCTGAATTAGCTTCCATACCAAGCGTTTAAAATAATAAATAGCGTTTTAAATAATTCGAGTCCATATGCCACAATGATAAAAAATTCCTTTATGTTCCTGTGAAAAGTCTGTCATTGCTATATTTTCCAAAATACATACAGTACGTGTGACGGCGACCTTTAATATGTATATAAATTTTCAGATCATTCGAATATGGCGTTTAGACACCATTGCACTTCATAGAATTTGAACCCATAGGGTATAATGAGAAAGAATTTTTCGTTGTGTCCCTGTAAAAAAATCGATCACTGCTAAATTTACCAAAATTTATGCATAGTTTGTAAAATAACAACCTATAACATATTTATAAATTTTCAGTTCAATAGACTAAGGTGTTTAGACGCTATCGCCCTTTAAAAGATTTGGGCTCATAGACCATAATGATAAAAAATATTTCTTTGTGTCCTTGTAAAAATATACAAGTGCTTGATTTGTCAAAATCTTAATAGTTCGTGCAAAAGTGACTTATAACATGTGTATACGCTTTTTACTCAATCAAATGAGGCATTGAGAAGCTATTGCAGTTTAAACAATTTGGCCCCATGGACCATGATGCTAAAGAATTTTGTTTGTGTCCCGGTTAAAGAAAAAAAAACATAGTTGCTAGATTCACCAAAATCAATAAAGTTCGTGCTACGGTGACCTGTAACATATATACCAACTTTCAGTTCATTCGATCAAAGTGTTTAGACGCTATCGTGTTATTCAAATTCATACATACATACATCATTGTAAAAATAGTAAAAATGAAATCCAGGAACCTCAAAACGTGTAGGAAGAAAAAAATCTCAAAGTTGGATTTTTGACATGATTACTTCTCTTACAGATGAAAGTTTGGAAAGTAAAGATTCAGATACATACATATTGTATGAATGATTTAATTCATGAAATGAATATCACTTAAACAGCTAGAAAAAACCAAATTGAAAATTGAAAAAGATTTAAATGCACTAAAATAAATAGAGTCTAATGTCAAATTTATGTATTAAATATTACACTGAGTAAATAAGTTTTAGCACGTAGGTTAATATTAACTTACGTTCTATAATAGAATATAGTACATTTCAAATACTAGTAATTCAATTTCTCAGTTGAATTATATTTACGACACATTCAAATGATTACTGAATTAAATTGCAGTAAATATCCTGTCATCGAAGATATGCCTGAAATACTCGCCAAACATTTGTGCGATGGCAGGTTTCAATTCACGGTATCTAGTATTCCTAATGGTTTTTAAATTCACTGTCTTCTGCGCTGACAGATTAGGACTGAAATTGGTTTTATGCAAGAAAATATATTTTTGTGATATTTTTTGGATGTTTATTTATTTCTTAAATTGATTAAAATTGTTATTCAATTTCTCTGAATATTATAAGAGAAATATATGTCTGTATCTTTATATTTATATATGTATGAAAAAGTACATGCATATATTGTGTATTAAGGAATAGTTTTTCATCTTATGATGTCTATAAATTGTTTACAAAACCTTTCGTTTTCAATTTTTTTTTTTCAGTTTTGTTTTACTATTTAACTTTGTTTCATTTTTGTTATACCGGGAGATTTAAAATAGATGCTACAGCAATTATCTCGTAAACTAAGAAAGATAGAAACATACTTCCAATTACAAAATTAGAGCAAATTAAGAGTAGATTTCAAATATGGCATTTTTTTGTACAAGGGGCTGTATACATATTAAATACAAAATTTAATTTTTATACGGCCCCTCCTATCATGTGACTTATATTTAGAAAATTATTCTCCTCGCTCTGACAAGCAAAAAAAAAAAAAAAAAAAAAAAAAAAAAAAACATCTCTCTAAGTCAAAATCTCGCTGAGTTATTGCAATTTGAAAATGATGACTTACATCATATTTTTTTCAATTTTGGAATCTATTTTTCGACGCCAACGGGCTCGCTTTAGGGGGTTATCTATGAGATGAGAAAAAAGGTCCTTTTTTTTAAAATAGCAACTAAAATCATTCAAGCACGTGAAATCAACAGTTTTAAGAACTTAATGCAAATTTTCATTATTTCGTATTGTCAAAAAATTTAATAGTTAAATTTCTTAGGGGTCACCTGCAAATTAAAACACGTTAAGAGAGGAAAAAAAATTAAAAGTCTAGCAAAACCGTGAGGAATTTTCGCGCTTTATTTTTACCACATTCCATCATAGTTGAAAAATTTAATTACTTCGGCTCTTTAATAATTCCAGCCTGGTTGAAATGTGTTAATGACTTCGATTTGTCTGTCTGTCCATTTCGTCTTTCTGAGTGTCCGCGCTCTAACTCCCGTGAATGTCCATAGAATTTCCTGAAACTGATATATGTTATTTGAGTTCACGATCGGATGTTCCTTATTAAAAATGGAGTGAATACCTCTGCTAGCTTGTGCACAGGGACACCCGAAAGTATTCCAAAGCATTGTGTTCTATGAGAGGTATTTTTATAAACCATATTTTAATACCTTTATTTTATGCATATATTAATAAAATTGAAATACGTTATTAAAGTTTTCTATCGGATATTTTCTATAGAAAATGGAGTAAACACCATCACTGGTTTGTATACAGGGACACCCGAAAGTATTCCCAAGCATTGCGTTCTATGTGAAGATATTTCTATAAACCAAATTTTAATTACTTTGCATAAATCTTAATGAAATTGAAATATGTTTTTCATATGCACAAAAGAATGCTTTCTATAGTGCACAGTACGATTAGCATTAGATTTACAGGGCACACAAAAATATTCAGTTACGTTAAGGGTTATTATTGGACATTTGCTGGAATTGCATTTTCGTTTACATTAAACATTTTTTAACAATTTTTAACTGTGAATAGGATTTCAATTTGCATATTTTTTTGTCTGACTGTCCATCTGTCCGTCTGGCCGCCCCAGCGTCTATAAATATTTTCCGAAATTATCAGAAATGATATACGTTATTTGGTTTACTATATGATATTCCGTATTTAAAATGGCATTAATTAATTCTCTAAAATTGGTTTATGTACAGGAACGCACATAAAATGCCAATGTATTGCGTTTTGGGACAGACATTCTTATAAATTACATTTAAATACCTTTATACTGTAAAAATCATAAGGAAATTCTTACTTATTGTTAATATTCTAAATGTTTTCTATATAATATGATATCGTATAGATGTATAATTCTATGTCAGGGGGTTACCGCCATTCTCAACCCAGTTTAATTATAGTGCCTATACTTATCAAAACAAAAATCAAGTCTATTATCAATTTCCTTGAAGATTGCAAATCTTGATCAACTTTTCAAGTGGCAACTAGACATGGAATCCGAAGTACCAAATTCGCATTTCCTGTAGTTATTACTTTCTCATACCCATAAGGTAGAGAAAGTATTGTTTTTGGGCCAAGTTTTCGAAAGTGAATTTTATTTATATTTACACGTTTTGAGGTTCCCTGAATATGAAAATCATGTTTTTAGCGGTTGGTCTGTGTGTGTGTCTGTCTGTTATCAGCATATCTTAAGAACAAATAACAGCTGAAATTCAAACTTGGTATTCTAAATATGTATCATATAGGGATGCTACACTAAGTTTTTCATTGAGATTAAACAAATGGTTCGTGTACAGGGACACTCAAGAATATTCAAATAGATTACGTCTATGGGGGGAATTGCAGTTAAATAGAGTTTAACACCTATAGACTGCACTAAACCAAATGAAATGAATATATATTTTTTATATGCATAAAAACATGCCTCATGTAGAATATGGCAGGGAAATCATTCACTGTTCATTTACAGGGCTACACAAAATAATGCGACAATAGCTGAAAATTGATGGAAGTGCATTTTAGGTTGTGCCGTATATTATTACTATAGGTTTTTATTTCGGTGCACTTTGTGGTTCGTACATATTCTTCAAAAGATATACAGGGTTCCAAATATTCAAGTTATAATATTCTTTTTTATTGTTAGTGAAAGTGCTTTACTATAATATTTTACCATGTCCAGGAAAACTGCTCAGGAATAGAAATGAATTACTAATAGACATATGATAAATAATGTATGTTTTTAACCTAAATATGCATCGCTTGTTTTTTTGTGTATTTACACGTTTTGAGGCTTCCTTATTACCAAAGTCAAGTTTTTAAAATTTTAATTATTGCCTGCGTCGATTAATTTCAGGAAACGAATAATTTCATGAGATCACCCCTCACACAGAACTAACTATCATATAAAACTCTTTCGAAGCCCAATTTGAATTATTTTAACATAGGTTTACACTACTTTTTATGTTACCGCTTAATCTCCAACCTGTATTTATGGTATTAAATTTCAGGGTAAGAGAAAGTCGTGTGAATGGCACACCAGATTATTTGTTGTTAAATTATGCTGATAATTCATATATATACAGATCAACCAATAAAAAATTACCTTTCGTATTCAGGAGGCCTCAAAATGTGGTATTATACAGAAAAAAAAATCGCTCTTCAAAAACTACTTTGTTTACAGTATGAGTATGAGAAATTAATTTTCCGTTCTGTGTCAGCTGTGTTCTTCGAAAAAAAAAAAAAAAAATGCAGCAAAGCTCTTACGCCAATTACATTTAATAATAATAAGAAGAAGAAAATGTTTACCTTAATTTTGGGTAGCCCTGTATATTGTCTATAATCTATATACAAATGACTTTGTGTACGCAAATTTAGTGTTATATGTAAAACAAGTAACATAAATTGAAATACACTTCCAGCAATTCCCAAGTATAGCTCCAATATATCAAAATACTCTGGGTAACCCTGTAAATGAATGATGAATGATTGCTATACCACAATCTACATAAAACATACTTTTATGCATATAAAAAATCTGTTCTTTTCATTTTGTTTAGTGCGGTATATACATGTCGCACTGTACATATGAGAAATTTCGCAACGAATACTTTAGTGTAGCACCGCAATATGATACGAATTTAGAATATCGAATTTGGATTTTCTGCTACTATTTGTTCTGGAGATATTCTAATAACACAGAAACACACACACACACACACACAGAGAGAGAGAGAGAGAGACCAACCGCTTAAAACATGATTTTTGTATTCAGAGGATCTGAAAACCTGCAAATATAACAAAAGCTAATTTTCGGAAATTTGACTCAAAAACAATTCTTTCTCTACACCGTGTATATGAGTAAGAGAATGTATAAAAGAAAAGAAAGAAAAATGAATTTGAAAATTCCCTTTTAGTACATAAATTAATCATAAATTTTATTTGTTAAATTATCAATGAGTATTCTCTTGTGTATTCATAAAGACATTACAGGTTAAAATAACCGTCTTTCCCTGAATGATTTTTCTTTTTTTTTTTCCCCCAAACGCTGATCAACGTGTGCCTTATTACAAAAGCTATAGTAATTACAATTTCTCACTTTTGATACAACCCCTTAAGATTTGGCGAAAACTGCTAGAATTTTGAAATTGCAATAACTCAGCGAGATTTTGACTTAGAGAGATGATTATTTTTTATTTTGATTGTTAGAGCGAGGAGATTATTTTTCTAAATATAAGTCATATGATAGGAGGGGCCGTATAAAAATTAAATTTCGTATTTAATATGTATACAGCCCCTTGTACAAAAAAATGCCATATCTGAAATCTACTCTTAATTTGCATTAATTTTGTAATTGAAAGTATGTTTCTATCTTTTTTAGTTTACGAGATAATCGTTGTAACATCTATTTTGAATCACCCGGTATATTGTTAATCTTTTTTATCACTTTCTTCTATATTCAATATAAAAATGTAATGCTTTCGTAAAAAATTCTGTCTCCCTGTTTTCGATAGAATTAGACATCTTGAGAAGCTTTTAACACAATTTGACCATTCTTAGAAAATGTCGGTTTTTCTCTCTGCGTATGGACAAAAATTTAGTGACTAATGTAACTCAAGAACACCTTCACGGACTTTCATATAAATTTATAGGTAGTTGTAACTCGGCATAAGGTAGCGACTATAAACTTTTGATTAAAAAAGCCTGACAGGTGACGTCATCATTTCGTTTTCTGTTTTCTGGGTTTTTTTTTTTTTTTTTTTTTTTTTTTGTAACGAATCATTTTCTATATAATATTTCTATTACATGGACCAGTTAGGATTAAATTTTGTGAAAACGATACGATAGTGCTGTTGTTAATAAAATACACAGGGATAAAAAATAATATTTATAAATGGACAATATCTAAGCACGCGAACTCAACTCAATGATTTATTAAGAAAAAACGACGACATGTCTGATGACATTATTTTACGGAAAAATGTATTTTTAAAAGTTGCTTCTTCAGAACATTTGAAAACGTCATTTAAACCTAGGAATACTTTAAAAATATATACAAAATGTTAATTATTATCATGAATTGACTAAAAAACGTAATCATAAAAAGTATAAACAAAAAAGAAATTATTATTATTATTTTTTTTAATTAAATAATTATGCCAAAATAAATAAATAAAATGTCATTTCGAACGTGGCGACAAAAATTTAGAAGGCGTCATGGAGATTCTCTTCTAAAACTGTACTGTCTGCTGAAGTATGAATATTGGGTTGTCAACAATGAATTTTAATTTGAAACCTTTCTTTGAATGATTTTAGTTTCACAATCGCACAATATTAATTTGGTTCTGATAATTTAAAATATAATTAGATAGCGATATTGATTTTAGATTTATGAAGTTCAAATTTTAAAGGTAAATAAAAAATTAAATAAAGTGCAAAAATTTCGCACGGGTTTGCTAGTGTAATTAAAAAATATTTTTCTTATAACAGTAATAATTAACAAGGTAAAACGCATCAGTACTGGGTTCTTTTAAGTTTAAAAGCGAGAATGTCTTGCATCTTATTGTTAATTTTTATTATTTAGATCAAGGTAATAAAGATTTTAATTATATTATTATTTAAATAAAAGTAAAATAAGTGTGCAGAATTAATTTATTAAGTTAAATCTTGAATTTATTTCGGTATATACATCTTTATAGCATAACATATTTTACATTCGTTAAAATATTTACAGAGAATTATAGCTCATGACATTTTTATGAGTTTCCACTTCTGGTACAAAATTATTTTATCGTCAGTAGCAATCTACTATTGAGTTATTAGTTTATGAGAATGAGAACCTGCAGAGGTCTTAATGTCGTATTCTCCCTAATTTGGAATGCTAATCAGAATTCTGTTTCATTTCCTATAAAATGAAATTGGAATATTTCGATTTCCTATATTAAATTTGTTGAAGAAATTAGCATTTTATTTTTTACTAGCTGGCTTTGCCGGCTTTGCCCGCTTTGCTGGTCACTATATTTAAACGAATTAAAATAATCTGGTGTGTCACTCACACGACTTTCTCTTACCCTGAAATTTAATATTATAAATACAGGTTGGAGATTAAGAGGTAAGATAACGAGTACTGTTATGTAAAACTATGTTAAACAATTCAAATTATGCTTCGGAAGAGTTTTATATGATAATTAGTTCTGTGTGAGGGGGGCTACCGTCTCCCTCAATCCCTCGTTTCATTAATGCACCTACATTCATATGGTATTTAAATCGGATATTAAAAAATAATTCTGTTTTAAAAAAATATTTTTTTTCAACTATTAAATTATAACTAATATTTATTTTCATATTTTAATTAATTAAAAGAAAACTTTGCAACGTAGTGTCGTTAATAACTTGATGGATATAGTGTCCAAGCAAAAAAAGAAAAGTTTTTAGAGCTCTTTTAAAAAGTTATAACATCTTTGCAGTTTCTTTTTAAAAAAATCATAATTTTTTATTTAAAAAAAAGATAATGGCGAACTTTCATCGCCAAAGTAGTTAAGTTTAGACCATTCAAAAATAAGAGTGGTCCATCCGGATGTGTTCCCGACAAACTCTTTGCTTTATTTATAAGATGATAAGCAGAGTATATGGAAATATCTGAAGCAGGATTTTCTACCCAGGCATTTATACGATTAATACAGAAGGGATTTAATTAATATTACGTCTCCATTGAAATAAAAAGTTATAATGAATTACTGAGATTAAAATGTAGAAAAAACCTTACTAAATTAATGCGTAAAAACCACTTTTTTTCCGCTCATTATCAGGCTTTGCCTGATTCGCTAGAAGGATTTATTATATTAAAGAATTTTTCAAAAAAAACATTAATCATTGTATTCTGAAAATCACTTTATAAATCCCGTGAATTCACTTAAAAATTACCTTCGGGACCCCGTTGCTTTTGGCATCATGTTCCCCACTTACACTATATCGGTTAACGGCCCCCACTGCTTGCATTTTCACCTTAAGTGGAATTTTTAATTTAGGTGTTACCTAGACAATAAGAGGCTCTGCTATTATTCAAAAATTATGTTTTACGGAGAGACATTTCTTGGACAAATTATCATCTGAAGAAAAATATTTCCTCGTAGTCCTGTATTATAGATAAAATCCCATGTATTCAGAACGTTATTGTATAAAATTCCATAACCCTTTAAACACTCTTATATCACTCTCACCACCTTATATCAAACAACTTAAATAATGTTAATTATATAATCACTAATTTCAATATTGTTAAAGATTATTACTATTATATGATTGATGATGTGATTAATATTCTATCATGAATAATGTCATTTTTGATTAAGAAATGTACAGTATCATGACATTAACTACATATAGTAAAAGAAGACGTATGTTTGTGTGTGTGCATATGTCCGTTGCTTTGTAGACACATGGCTAATCGAAGAACTACACAATATTACATGGAGTTCCGTATTAGCCTTTCTTGACGCACCTTGAACCCTGATTTCGAAAATTTTGATTAGTTTTTTTTTTTTTTTTTTTTTTTTTTTTTTTATTATTATTATTACAATTGCAAGGTTTTGAAATTTTCGTCTCTAGATACAGAAACTTAAAAAGTAAAAGGACTTTCCATGGTCCATTAGCTTTATTAGCTAGCACGTCAGGCTGATAAACTCTAAGGTTGCGGGTTCGATCTTCCAAGAGCCAATGCTTAACTTTTTGCAGATAATTATAGAAAATAAGCCAGTTGATAAAAGAAAATTTTTCTGTGCTTTCAGATTAGCCTTCACTGTGATGATAACAAAAAATTGACAAAAAATAAACTTCAACTTAGAGGAGTGTCAATTGCTTGACTGATCGCAGAGACCCAAAATTTTACACAGAGTTTCATTTTGACATCTCTTGATGAATCAATAGAAAAAAAAATAGAAGCCCTATTTTATAATTTTTTTTATTAGGTTTTGCTGATGCTGCTACCTATTGTCATAGAGTGAAGATTATAATGTGTCAGAAACACGTAATTCTTAAATAATAGCAGTGCTACTTATCGTCCAATTAGCACCCAAATTGACACGTCCGTAAAGCGAAAATGAAGCGGGGATTCGAAGCGAAAGCTTTAGCGATTTCAGCGATTTTTATTTTTTATTAGGTTTTTGAATTGTTCAATAATCTTTTTATAAAGTTATTTAAAATGTAATGATTATTATTATTATATATATATATATATATATACTCCTTTAAATATAGTGACTATATTTCAATAATATCATAGAAACACGCAAATCCTGCTAATTCTTAATGAAATCTTAAATATAATTTTACAATTAAATTTATTTATATAAAAGACATGTATTAGATAATATTCTTATAAAAATATTATATGTTATTGTTTAATAATAATTTCAAATAAATTAATCTTTCATTTACTTAAAAATTATTTTCTTTTAAGTTAAATTCGAATTAATATTTTAAATAAATTGATCGCATCTTCACTTGTATAAGAATAATTTTTAACATTTTTTCACACCAAACTGTTCTTCTGTTATATTAAAAATAAATTAATTTTCAATTTAAAATTATTTTATTATTCATTTGAATTTACAAAAGCATAATCAGCTTCTTAATATATAGAAAAAAATTAATTGATCTTAGGTTGATTTAAACCCTTTTGTTTTTCCTTTAAGATTGTAAAAGTATGGATATATGATTCTTAATAAATATTATTGATTGACTAAATTTAACGCATAATTTGATGAAAAATGTTTGACGCATAAGGTTTTTTCACGTGTGTATATTTTTTCACACACGCAAAGAAAAAAAAAAAAAAAAACAATAAAATAAAAATTAGTAGCTATAGCTGATTTACCAATATTGGTTTTCTTTTCCCTTTCAATTACGAGTGTCAAAGAACTGAAAAAAAAAAGCTATTATACTCAGTATTTATTATTACCATAAATGTTAATTTTGGTAATTTTTCTTTATCAGCGTTATTTTTCGTAGCATTGACTGCCTAATAATTTTTAGCTAAATAAATAGAAATTATTCTGTAACCGGACATAATATATAAATATTTATGCATAACATTACAGAGATTGCTGGATTTTTCAGTAGAAAAATTACCTGCAGTTTCAGCAAAATTTTATGTTTTCCAAAAAAGAAATACTCTATTTTCTGATAGATCTTGAATGAAAAAGATATTTAAATTGTTATTATAAAAAAACTCGATCTGATTATATCTTAAATGATTTATAATATATATTTTTAAGTAGAAAACTTTTGATGATAATTAGAAATTACGGAAAAATAATATTTATATATATATATATATATACGCATATCATATTTTTAATTGCACTTTCTTAATCAAATTTACATATATTTTAATTTTATATAATATTAAACATCATTTTAAAAAATGAAAATAATAATAATAATAATAATGTGATACCGAAAAAAATCTCTTTCTATAGTTAAAATAATATATGTAAAATAATATAATAATATAGGTAGGTATGTATGTGGGTGTATATATATATATATATATATATAACATATGCATGTGTGTTTGTGTAATCCATATGTTATTTAGCCTTAATATGATGTCACTTTTATTTTTATTTCACGCATTTAGTCTTATATATAAACTCTTACACTTTACAATAAAAAAGCAGCAAAAATTGCATCGAATAATCGCTTATTCTTTTAGTGATTCGAGAATCAATGAAGCTGTCATAAACTGCTGAATTATTCATAATGTTCAAGAACCTTTTATATTTATTTTGGAGAACAGCGCCTTATCAACTCAGATTGTTTTCTTAAACTTCTTGTCCAGAGATTGTTAAATACCATAAGTCAACAGACTTTTCAAGAGTTAACGAACAATAAATTTAGAAATATATTGAAAGTGTAATATATCGAATAAAGAAATAAAGTTTAGACTATAATTGTAACGCCACGTGATTTACGATAAAATGGTTTAAATCATAAAGTGTTTAAACTCTATATAAAATAGTTGATACAAATGAAGAACTTTTTCTCTAAATTTGTTGTTAATGTTTACAATAACCTTTTTGAAAACAGATTTATTTTATTTATTTCGTAATTTCATATTTAAAATATATATATTATATTTACTTACTTATTCCAGAATGTAACATATTTGTGTCCATTAGCTTCCTTATTTAAATAACAAAAATTGCATTTTTATGGGGATTCAGGAATGCCATAGATGATTCGGAAAGAAACAAAAATGGTCATTCCAATTAACTATAGCGATTATAGATCAAGCAATGAGGGATCTATTGAAAAAAATTGTTTCTCACCCATGAAATATGAAATCAAAAATATATAGATATATATATATATATATATATATATATCTCCCAAAGTTTTGGCATTTTTGGAAATAAATAAAACAGACCATAAAGTATATTGCTTAAGCTACATGTAATTAGCAAAATCAAAAACTATATGTGACAGCAACTGTTGACTTTTGATTTTCCTCATGCTAAAAATATTCTAATCTAGAGCAGATACAATATTAAATGAATTTATAATGAAAATAGTAAAATAGTGAAACTTAAGAAAGATAACTTGAGAAAAGTAAGATTTTAGCTATATTATGTATTAATTACATTAAGTAAGATGTAAGTAAGCTATATATTATTAGAGTATACTAATAGTATAGTATAGGCGTTAAATAATAATTATATATTACATAAGTAAGAAGTAAAAGCTTAAAGTTAGGGTTCGATTAGTTACAACGTAAAAATCTCGAGTGAAATAATTTTAAATGCATAATTAACCATATATTTACAAATATTAAAACTAGTATGTTGTGGCCACCACGAGACTTTCTTCTATACTTTCCTATACAAATTCACTCAGTAACAATAATAATCAAAAAAAAAAAAAAAAAAAAAAAAGTGGGACTTTGACAAACTTTTGGGTAAAATGTGAAAATTATTCTAAGTTTGTCAAAACACGGAACCCGTGGGACTTTGACAAAATTGGGGGGAAAATGCAAAAATTTGTTTAAGTTTGTCAGAACACGGAAACCGTGGGAGTTTGATAGAATTAAGGGGAGAGAAAAAAAAAAAAGTGGGACTTTGACAAAATTTTGGGTAAAATGTGAAAATTTGTTAAAGTTTGTCAAGACACGGAAACCGTAGGACTTTGACAAAATTAGGGGGGAAAAGCAAAAATTAGTTTAAGTTTCTCAGAACACAGAAACCGTGGGAGTTTGATAAAATTAAGGGGAGAGAAAAAAAAAAAAGATTTTTTTTCTAAGTTTTTTTTTCGTAAAAAGTAAAAAAATTCGATAACTTTGTTTTAAATTATCACAGATTTATAGTTCAACCATTCGTTTTAAAGGTACTGATGAGACCATTCGAAAGATACCCATCTTGAAAATTTTTGCCCTATATCACCCTGTTAAAAATTTTAAAAAAGCGGGATGGCAACGCAACCTGTAAGACGATTTTTACCAAAAGTTGATAGGCACTAATTTATGTCAAGGTGCAACTACATACCAATTTGTATGAAATTCTGTGCAGTAGTTACAGAGATACAGTTGCCACAAAATTTTGTCACACACACACACACACAGACAGACTGACAGACATTTTCTAAAAATGGTAAAATCATGTTCTACAGCTCTCAAAACGTGTAAATCCATCAAAAACCCGAAATCGAAAATTTTTACGAATCCAATACTTTCTTCTATTGAAGATAGAAGAAAGTAATAAATGAATTTTACTCTACAAAGATAAGTATAACTTAACATGCATGCATTCGTTTAATATCCAATAAAATACAATAATTAAAATTTTAAATAGCATTATAATTGCTATTGTTTCTATTAGTTTTCAAAAGAATTATAAAAGAAAAGACTTGACATTTAATAAAACGAGAATTTCTATTTATTTAAAAAATCACTACATTTAAAATATTCCTCTAACATAATATTTTAATGACATTTATATTAATCCTCTTTAATTACAATAATTTCTCGACATTATATTATTAATTAAAATAACTTACGATTCTTTTAAAAATGTCCAAAAATTAATTGCCATTAGCAGATGTTAATTTGAAACCAACCATTTATTAAAAGAAAATATTCAATAAATAAATGTAGTATGAAATATTTTAAAATGGAAAAATAATCAAATATATAGCATCAAAAATGTAGTTTTATGACCTAAAAAACATAAATAAATAAATTAATAAATAAAACACAATTTTTATTGTGGTAAATAATGACAAATCTGTGTATTTTTCTTTAGACGCAAATATCAAACATAAATTTCTAGTATTAAAATAACTAAGAAATTTACAATGTAAGACGATTTCTCTTTATTTTTTAGATATCGGTTACTCGTAAATGATAAGTAATACTTGTAGGAGATATTTCAGTTGAAGTATGTTTTCATGTGTTTATGATATTATTGGCTGTTTAATTATATTAACTATTGAGAAAAAAATTAATATATGGAGGTAATTCCTTCGTGAATATGATATCAGTCACACACAGAGATTTTTCTCTTCCACCAATAATTTCTAGTAATACGTACTGAATTTTATGCCCTCAAACTGCTAACGTACAATCCGTTTTCTAGTTTTCATCTCTTTCGCGTAATTTCAATATAAATGAACATAAACTGAGAAAGAAATTATATACCGCCTCCATCTAGAAAGAACGAGTAGTCACATTCTGAAACTCTAAACGAAAAATATAGATTCACCAACTGCGAGTATAAGGTAAACAAACAAACCATATAGATGACTTGACAGAGAATTTCTAGTCTATACTTTTCTAGATGGTGAAACGATATTATGAATATATTGCGAGAAATTCTTGCTTGATTTCCTCGAATTGTGTCATAAACTATAATTATAGTAACTAGAACTCGGATTTTATTTCGCATTTATTTGCAGTGCGTGACCAAATTATAAAAAAAAAAAAATTCCTTACGTTTTTTCGATTTTCTAAAAAAATATTGGACAAAATAGCCTGGAAATTCAGACATGCAATGAACAATTAAAACCTCCCATATTCTACTATAGATTTAGTTCAAGGTGCACTTAAGGGATCAACCAGAAATTGAAGAAAAGCGCAAAGTCTTTGGGTCACCCTGTATCATGAAAACCTATAAATTACTTGTAACATGTAATATTTTTGCACATACTATGTGTAATATTTGCATGTTCTGTTGCGAAAATTATGCAATTATTTTGGCAAATATATATATACATGCATACATATATATATATATATATATTAATTGATATTTTTGAAAAGATTTTTGCTTATAACTAGAATGGATTTCCATAAAAATTTACAAAATTTACAGAAAAATTGACAAAACGTTACAGAAACATTATTCTGAAAAATAAAATTCCCACGTTTAATATTCACTGAGATATGATTATTTCTATTTTATATTAGTAAAGATTATTTTACTGTGGGTCCACAAAAAGGTAGAATAAATTTTATTACGAAAGCTACATATTGTTACAAAATTGTAAATAATTGCGTTTATTTTTGTATAGATTCTTTCAAAGAGGCTTTGTAAGTTGATAAAGTGCTAATTTTGTGCATTTCTAGTCGTTTTAGTGTTAAAATAGCCTTATTTTCCCTTAAAAACGTATTAAAAAGCCCCAATAAGGCAGGTAATGGGTTTGGCGCCAAATTTGGCGACTTTTTTCCACCTTGGCGATTTTTTGGCAACCTTGGCGAGAAAATCCTTATTAGGGATATACCAAATATGAAAGCTCTAATCTCATTGGCTGATGAGATACGGAAATTTCTGGAACTTTCCACACTTTTCTACAGGAGTATATAAGAGCTGTTTTTTTTTTTTTTTTTTTTTTTTCGCCTAGGCTAGTTCAGTTCAGTTCTCTGCCATCTTCACTAATGCTTGCATTGCTTTGAGCCTCTTTGAAAGAGACTTGCTTTGAGTGATATTGCTATACAGTTTGTACTGTGGATTTGCTATTGACAGCAGTTGTTTAAGCTGTGTTTAGATACTTGGTTTATAGACCGTATTTCTCTGGAACTTTCTGTGAATAAATCACTGAATTTTTGTAAGTTTTGCCTTTCATTCTCGGACAACTCACGAACCCCCAAGTACGCAACTGGGCAATTTCCCCCACGTTTCAAACGTTCTTTTCTGTGAAAAACCCCTTATAGAATTGCATCATTAAAATATTTTATTTATTTACTAAGATTTGTGGATTAATAAAGGGTTTTCACAAAGAAGAACTTTTAGAACATGGTATGCAAATAAAATTATGAAAATGATTTTTTTTTTTTTTTAGTTTGTGCATGCGTAGTTAAAAATTATTTATTAAATGTGCCCATATTTCGGTAGATATTTAAAAGTTTTGCATTCTAATTGCAATATGCTCTGTCTGATATAGTATGACAAGTTTTCTAAAAATGGCTCTGCACTGGGTTTATACCCTACATGTTATAATTTTAAAAACTGACAGTTAATTTTTTCTTACAATTTTACATAAGTTTTGATAACTTTAGAAAAGAATTTTAAAACTTTAATAAATTATTTTTAAAATATATATTTATGTTAAGATTATTTCTTATTACTCAAAAGCAAAAATCTTAAACTCGCTATTTGTTTCCCAGTACTTTAGATAATAAAATATGTTTAAATATGGCAGAATTTTTTTTTAAACAAATAAGCAAAAATTTCTTCACGCAAGCTATCAATTTCCATGTTATCTACTAAGTATATATGAATATCTTGGCTATTTTTGAATACAGTAAAATAAATAAACACATGATTTATAGTCTTCGGTTAAAATTCATTATTCAAAATCAATTTCTCACTAAAAGAAAACTTTCAAGCATCAAAACGTGAAGAGAATTCTTTTATTTAGCGTTTAAACGCCATGTCAAATTGAATCATTAGATACATTTATCTTTCCTTATTTTTTTCTTCTTAAGTTATTTTTAAGTAAATGAGAAAAGGGAGACTTTTTTTAACCAACATTAAAACAAAATTGAAGGAAATAAACAAATTATATATTTTTTTTTTTTTTTGAACAATGGATTTTTGATTAACCATGAGGTATTTTTCCTTAAAAATTATTAATACAGATTACATCATGCTCTACTTTTTGGAATTAGTTTTATTTTTTAAAACTGATTTCATTTAAAATAAATGAAATTAGCTTTAGGAATAAAAAATATTTACCTAAAATGTATTATAAAACTATTATGTTTCTTCTAGCTGTACTTGAACAACAAATTCCAGGATTTCCAGAAGATTTTATCTGTTAAATGACAAATATATTTTTTTATCTGCAGTTAATCTTTTAATAATACTGCTCGGCATGAAAATTACCTCTGACACTATTTCAGCATATTCTTATGTACAATGACCTTCTGAATCTGAATATGACCACCATTTTGCCCAATCACCCACCGTTTTCTAGATACACTCCCTCCCTCATTTTTATCATTGTTTGGTAATTTTATACTCATCAGTTTGATTTGGAGAGGAACGATGATTATTTTAACCGTTAAATGTCTTCTGACCTGAGGAGCTATAGACGTAGAAAGTTCTAAAACACGAACATTTGTAGTAAGGAGGAAATTTGAGGGGATTTGTGCCCAGAAAACAAAAGAAAATCAATATAAACAATCAGTTTCTGTTCCTTTTTTTTTTTTCGCAATATTTCTCTTATTTTTTTACATATTCTAGCTTCCAGTTTGCCATTTTCTTACCAAAACACTCCAAATAATAAAAATTATACAGTGAAAATTTTTTCAAATGTTGGTGAGTGGAGTAAAGTTTCAAAGCCCTCGCAAGAAAGTTTGACTGATTCACTGTACGACGTTTGCTTTCAATAACTCCCACGTTAAATGTTTTGGGCAGTAAAACATGAACATTAAAATCTCCTGTTTTGATTCGCGTTAAAGGTCATTGCTCTTACCATTGTAGTCGTCAGTCGTTATCTACCTTTAGTACACGTTTTGCGATAAGAGGGTGAACTTTATGGTGTTCTCGACGGTGGTGATCTTGTGTGGTGTTCTTTAAAACGTGTCAAAGGGGATATTTTACTGTTCATGTTTTACTGCCCAAAACATTTAACGTGGGAGTTATTGAAAGCAAGCGTCGTACAGTGAATCAGTCAAACTTTCTCGCGAAGGCTTTGAGACTTTACTCCACTCATCAACATTTTGAAAAAAAGTTCACTGTATAATTTTTATTACTTCGGGTGTTTTGGTAAGAAAATGGCAAACTGGAAGCTGGAATATGTAAAAAATAAGAGAAATATTGCGGGAAAAAAAAAAAAAAAAAAAAAAAAGAAACAAGCTGTTTTTATTGATTTTCTTTTGTTTTCTGGGCACAAATCCCCTCAAATTTCCGCCTTACTACAAATTTTCTACAAAAACAGTATCAGATCTCGATTTTTTTTTTTTTTTTCAGAACAGTGTAATTAAGCTGTAATTAATGTTACGTATTTTGTAAGGATGTTATTTTTATTTCAAAAAATGAGCTAAATAGCTAAAATAAAATAATTTTGCATAAACGTATTGAATTAAACTTGTTTTACGTGATTGAACGTGGAAAGGAGACTTTAGAAATGCAGTCCACTGAATCTGTACAAACTGAGTTGCATTCTAGATTTAAACAGATCTTTAGTTGCTATAAAGATCTTCTTATATTTTAAAGTTTTAATTATTTTCAATAATTCTGTAATATTAATGTACTGGCTTCAGAAATTGTAGCTAAGACTAAATAGTTTCAGACATTTGCATACCTGCCAATCATCTCATAAATAAGCGTAAATTTGTTAACGTTCCTTGAAAAAAGATCCCTTTTCCCAAACCATTTTATTTTTAGAGCAATTCTCTCCAAATGTTGTTGCGATTAAATAAGATTAGAATTACTCTAAAAAATGACTGGTGTGAAAAAAAAAAAAAAAAAAAAAAAAAAAAAGTCTGGTAAGAAAAATGTTACGCTTTATAATGAGATGGTTGTTTTACTTAGCGTGATCATGGGTGCGTGGAGTGGAGCATTTGGCATTTGACATTGTATAGAATACCCAAGACATTTATGAAATGTTAATCGTTTCATAAACTGCGAGGTACTTTTTGTTTCTCTTTAAAAATACCTAAGCATATTCTTCAAAATGCCGGTTTTCATGCATTGCTGATAGCATATATAGAGTTAACATGAAACTCCATGAAGCAGTATCATGATATATTACGTATGTAAAGATATATTTCAAGCAAAAAACAGATTCATCATTTTTTACAAAATGAATATTTTTGAGACCCTTAAAAGTATATAAAATTAAAATTATTGTGTAAAAATGAGAGGTTATAATAACTAAAATATTTTTTTCCGGTGAAACACAGATCATTAAAATTTTCTCTGCACATCTCTTAAATACAAATCATAGATTAGAAAAATATAGAAAGAGTTGTTTATATTTACCATAATTTAATTTAAAAGAATTTAAAATAATTAATACAAACCATGTGTTAAAAGAAGTTATTTATTTTTATCAAAACTTAATTTAAAATAATTTAACATATTAACTTTTTTATAACATTTAATTTCTAGAAAAAAAATTTTTTTTTTTCAAATTATACTGTAAAATTCATTATTTAGTTGGGACAATTTAGCTTAATTCATTATTTTGGTACTAAGTAAGTTTCACCCTTTTAGTGGTATAAAAAATATAACACTACCAAAAGAACACCATTAAAAATGGTACAAGGCAATGCATCAAATTTCAAAAAGTATTACTTGCAGCTAAGCTGAAACATTTTATTATGAAACATAGTATTTTATTTTTAATGCTGTAGTGATACCAAATAAATAATTCATAATGCAGATGTTGTAATTCCTCGCCCAATATTTACTGCTTTAAGTCGCTGGTAACTTTTGCTCATAAATTGCTAATTCCCGATCCATATATTAAAGTCCTTTATGCAGTTTATATGTTAAAAAGTATAATAAGTTGTGGTTACTTTTTTTTCATAATTTAATTTAAAGAAATTTAATATGTTATCTATCACTTGATATTTGATTTCTAAACATTTAACTTATTTGCATTACGCATTACATTCTTTACATTACTGATATTCTATTTTTTTCTTTTTATTCAAAATTCATATTTTATAAAATTACATAATCTAGCATAATTTTACAACTCATTAAAGTCATGATGCTTTTTAAACTCTTGTATTTTGCAAAACAAAAGATTTTAATAATAATTTCAGTTGTATTATTATTATTATTATTATTATTATTATTACTATTGTTGTTGTATAGTTCCCTTTGAGGTTTATTTCATATCATCTGTACACATTTTTCATGTTTTATGTATATATTATTTAGCAACAGTAAAATAGATTTTAAATTTTTATTTAAAGGAACTAAGAACTCCTCATTAGGAACATTTTTTAACCGACTTCAAAAAAAGAAGGAAGGTTCTCAATTCAAACCGTATGTTTTTTTTATGTTTGTTAGCTCATAACTTCTGAACGGATGCTCCAATTTTGATACTTTTTGTTTTGCTGAAAAGGTCTTGGTCTGCAATAGGTCCCATTGTAATATCTTTGTGATCTAAAGAAAATACAGGGTGCCCAAAAAAATCAGTCCCAACTCTTTTATCTGCTAAACGGCTGCAGCTATAGTGATAAAAATGGTATGTAAGTATAGTAAAGTGGCCCTGCAGTACAAGGTTAAACCGCTTGCTGCGCCACCTGGTGGAAAATAGTTGATTTAGTGTTCCTATCTCGAAAACGGTTCTAGAGAAAAAAAGTGAATTAGAAAGTTGAAGATTATCATCGATTTAGTACAAAAAGATAGTTTAGACATTCATGCTAGCGTTTCTATCTCGGAAACAATTCAAGACAGGGGAAAAAAGTGAATTATAAAATTGCAGAGCGTCATCGATTTAGTACGAAAAGATAGTTTTGACATTGATGCTAAAAGTACAAGGCTAAAAACGCGCCTCTTTTTGTTCGCAATTCCTTGCACTATACACACTTGAGCTACATTGCTCACGTAGTAGCGTAGCTGGTGAGACATACGCTATATAGTTCAAAATACGGTTACTTGATACTTTTTGCTTTGTTGTAGAGATCTTGGTCTGAAGTAGGTCCCATTATAACATCTTTACAATCTAAAGAAATTAAAGCGCCATCTGGTGAAAAACAGCGGCATTAGCGCTCCTATCTCAAAAACGGTTCAAGATGGGAGAAAAGTTAATTACGAAGTTGTAGAGTATCACCGATTTACTACAAAAAGACAGTTTTTAGATATTATTGCTAAAAATAGAACGCTTAAAACGTGCAATTGTTTGTTCGCAATGTCCTACACTGTGCACACTTGAACTACGTTGCACGCTTTACAGCGTAGCGGATGACACGTATATTCTGTGATTCAAAGTACTGTTACTGTAAGCGGTCACATCGATTAGCGCAAAGTCCTTTTCAACCAACTTCAGAAAGGAGGGTATTCTTAATTCTTGCTATGTGTTGTTGTTGGTGTTTGTAAGCTTATAACTTCGTAAGAAATGCTCTAATTAACCGACTTCAAAAAGGAGGAGGTTCTCATTTCAAAGCGTATGTTTTTTTGTTTTTGTTTTTGTTTGTTAGCTCATAACTTCTGAATGGATGATCCGATTTTCATACTTTTTGTTTTATTGTAAAGGTCTTGGTCTGAATAGGTCCCATTGTAAGATCTTTAAGATCAAAAGAAAATACAGGGTGCCCAAAAAAGTCAGTCCCGACTCTTTTAACTGCTGAACAGCTGCAGCTATAGTCATAAAAGTGGTATGTATGGAAAAGTAAAGTGAACATGTGCTACGCGATTCAACCGCCTAAAGCGCCACCTTGTAGAAAAGAGTGGAGTTAGCGATCCTATCTCGGAAAAGTTTCAAGACAGGGTAAAAAGTGAATTATAAAATTGCAGAGCATCATCGATATAGTACGCAAAGATAGTTTAGACATTAATGCTAAAAACAGAACGCTTAAAACGTGCATTTGTTTAGTCACAATTTTCTATTTTGTGCACACTTGAAAAACATTGCATATATTGTAGCGTAGCGGGTGACATTTATGCTATGTAAAATTCAAAGTATGGTTATTGTAAGCGGTCACATCGATTAACACATAGGCGTTTTAAGCCGACTTCATAAAGGAAGAGGATCTCAATACAAACCATGTTTCTCGTTGTTGTTGTTGAAATTTGTTAGCTTATAACTTCGTAAGAGATGATTTAATTTTAATACTTTTTTTGTTGTCGTAATGATCTTGGCCTGAAATAAGTTTCATTAAGGTTTCATTAAGATATAAACAAATTAAAGGATACTCACAAAAGTCTGTTCTCACTCTAACTGCTGAACACAAGCAGCTACACTGGTAAAAGCAGTGTGTAAGTATCGATGTTGAAACTTCTGTCTATCAGCTGCAATGCATATTTTGCTCTTTGTTTGAACTTTACGCTGCGCAATTTCCAGCGCAGCGGGTGACATGTATTTACTGTAAAGTTTAATATATATGCCTAACAGAATTTTCGGTTACAAATACTGCGTATCCTTTCTTTACATTTCTAAATACTTTTTAATTTAACGTATGTTCGTTCAATAAATTGTTTTTTAGTCATATCCGATAAAGGCAAGGAAAGTGACACAATTTAAAAATGCAGCATTTGAGAAAAATCAACTTAAAAATGACTTGACTAGAATAAAACTGGCACACTCTCGAGTGCATAACTTTCTAGATGGAGATGTAACTTTTTTGTTCACATTGGGTGCATTTAATGTATTTTTCAGTGACATAAACCATTTTTTGAGTAATGTTACTTTCCTTGGAAGTTGTGATTTGTGAAACTTCCGTCGAACGTCTTCTGATGCTCTGCTATATAAATAAGTTTTCACTGAAAAGAGAAAAATAAAATCTTTTTGTAAAAAAATAGAACCGACTCCATAAAGGAACTGCTATTCAAACAACTAAAAATGAAAGAAAATTGGCAGAAAATGTAACTGTAGATTGCGCCTAAAAGTATAAAATAATTTCCTTTACCAAACAACCTATAACACTACAATTAATCATAACTTTTGAAGTCGGCACAAAATTAAATAAAAATCGATACCTTCATTCAATACAAAAATGAAATCCTATTCAAAATACACGTCTCACATTGTTACCTGCAAAACGCAGCCGAAAACTACTTTGATTCAAGAAAACAAATAAGATTTCGTAAGTAGCAAAAGTTGGCGAAGATGCTGGTATCTGACGTCCTTGGTGAACGAAAAATCGCAAAATTATCTGGCAAACATATTTAATTTCTTTGGGATATCATGATTATTTTAATAAGGTATATCAAGAGAGTAATCAAGAATATGAAACAACACATCGTACAATAGATATTATGAAAATATACATCTTGCGTGTATATTTTTGCCTTACGTTTCTATCGCCAAATTCAAAAGCCATCAAGGATGATCTAAATTCGTAGAAACATAAATACCGCATTGTGAAGAATGTTCACTGTTCTATGTAGATGCTACCAATGGACCGATTGTATACAGTGATAAAATAATAAAGAAAACATGAAAATGGATCATTCGAGACAAGAGCATTTGTTGCTACCGATCTAAAGACAAACCTTTAAAAACTAATTAAATTTTATTTAATTCTGCGCCGACTTCAAAAGTTATGATTAATTGTAGTGTTATAGGTTGTTTGGTAAAGGAAATTATTTTATACTTTTAGGCGCAATCTACAGTTACATTTTCTGCCAATTTTCTTTCATTTTTAGTTGTTTGAATAGCAGTTCCTTTTTGGAGTCGGTTCTATTTTTTTACAAAAAGATTTTATTTAGCTACACATTTGTTATCAGTATAAAGAAAATAGCGTTTATGGAGCTTTCATTTATTACTTTATCATTATGATTATTTAGGAGTATTTATATAAGAACATGTCCTGCAATAAACTATTGTGTTAAGCTTGCTAACTCTAGTGAACTGAAATTCATACAATGTACACTGCAGTCATTTCTTAGGAATGCCTTGCCTCTGCTGAGTGTTCTGCGAAAATAAGAAGGTGTTTCGTTATCTGATTTTCGTTAATATCTTACTCACCAATAAATGTCCTCTGATGGCTCTATGGTTATCACTCTAGAATTGAATTGAGGTACATGGTTTGAATCCCAGTTGTGGTATGACTCTCAGTAGCTGTTCAGGGTTCCCTTTGACCCCTATTTATTAGTCTAATGAACTTTAATTTGTACAAAAAAAAAAAAAAAAAAAAACTTTACCCTGACAATTCAAACTGTGCACCTTCAAATGCTTGACTAGGCAAGGGTTATCAAGATACCAACGTCGGAAAGCCATCAAATCGGTGGTAGATCTAAACTGTAAAGGAAATTTGGAATAAATAATAAGAATGTGTAGATTAAATATACAAAGAGAATTATTCTGGACAATAATCTGGATAATAGAGGAAGGTTTCCAACTGGCAAATTGTTTGTCTGTAATATATATATATATATATATATATCTTTTCTAAAGCATCAAATAAAATATATGATTTAGCATATATATATATATATATATGTATGTATATAGATAGATAGATATTAGGGTGCAGTAAAAAAACCTTTAATGTAAAACAAAGTTTTTTTTTTTTTTTCCAGCTCAAAATTAATTAGCGATTAAAAGTTGTGGTTTAGATTAAATAAGAAAAAAAAAACACCGAGTTTTAGAATTTTTGGAATGCATTTTGAGGGTCTACTTTTTATCGCAAATGTCAAAAATTTCCAGAAATTGATTATTTTTGTATTTTTTACAATTTGTATAAAAATATATAATATATGTATATACAGTACCCGCGGCTTATTAAAATCACATTCGTTCTGAGCAAAAATGATTTTATTAAGTGGCTGATTTTTATTTTCGGCGAACGTTAATGCACTCGAGAAAAAGGTGTTACTTCCCTGAAATTGAAAAGAAATTTCAATAGATACCAAATAATGGAAAAAATAAAGAGTATAAATTCATTTTTAACAGATAATTATTTAACTGTTACTTCAAAATAAAAGAATTAAACACATCCCAAGCTCCGATGCTCTTTCTTTTGATTAAAATCACCATTACTTTGCTAAAAGTTCACACCTATCTTGAAAATTTAAAATCTTCCCGTTTAAACATCTTGCTTCTTAGTTATTTCAGAATAAAAATTAGAAATTGTCTTTTAATAATTAAAAATTAAATAAAAAAAAAAAACACTGGTGAATTAAATCAAATTTGTAACTTATTATTGCGTTTGAAGAATACATTCATTGAAATTGTTTTTAAGACAAGTGATGGGGCGTGTTTAATTGCTGTAAATGTAAAATTTAATGTTGTAAAGCAGTGTTGCCAGATTTGGGGTCTTTATTATTCAACCCCCGCCGCTAAATTTTAATTGTAACGGTTGCCTAAGCACTTCGAAAGATAAACGTCTATTATGTATAGCACATATCACCTCTCAAAATTATTGGTGAGAGTTGAATAAAAAAGTCCCCAAATCTGGCAACACTGTTGTAAAGTTTTCGACAAAGAGAGAGAACTGAGGGATTTCTGTATTTAATTTCTTTTTCATTTAAAAAAATAAAAATTTACAGTGTAAATAAGAATTTGCTCAGCGTGTATAAATGGCATTTTTGCTTCAGACAAGAATTTTTGAGTTTATTAACCGGCGATGCTGATTTTATTAAGCGGCAGTTTTAAAATCGGTTTGCATTGATTTGATTTCGGCCCTGGCAATTTGATCAGTTTAAGCGGCTGATTTCATTAACCAATGATTTTATTAAGCGGCGGTTACTTATTACGTAGTTATAGTTCCAAGAAAATATCTGTTAGAAAAACAGAAAAAAAGAGAAGGGGAAAATAAACATTCCAGATGTCGTTGATGGTATTCCCGAGTGCCTTGCATAGCAGGTCCACACCTCAAGCCGAAAGGTGGGTGGCACACGGTTGCCGTGTTCTGTCGTTGATGGTAACTTGCTGCCCGTCCGCGCAACGTATTTTTTATTTATTTATTTATTATTATTATTATTATTATTATTATTATTTTTTTTTTTTTTGTGAAGAGGTGTTTAATCTTAGATTTCTTTTAGATTATAAACGAAATTTAGCTTCACTAAGGCATCTCATAGAACATTTAGATGGACTTGCTGTTGGACCACGAGGATTTTCTGAAACGATTGCTTAAAAACTACTAAATTGTGAACAATTGTTGTTGAATTTGCTTTTATCTATTCAGAGATGCCAGTGATTTCTTGTAAAGATTTAAGTACGAACTAGAAATTCCTCCTCGAAAGGAGTCAAGCTGTTACTACACAAATCGATGCTCAATAAATTAGGCAGGTAGGAATCCCGCAAAGGTTTCAGACTCAAGAAGACTGACATTGGCTAATCCTATCATGTGCTTATCAGTTCCTGAGCCTAATCCTGTATCAAATGTGATAATACTAACTTCCTCTATTGACAAGATTTATGCCCCTACTTAATTTTTAATAACTTCATCAACATCATGCAAGGATGTGACTATTCACTTACAGCTGATAATTTAGTTTTTTAAATTTCTTAGTGAAAAACTTTTGACAGTGATAGGTCTTGATATTCAGCGAAACGGGTTCTTCGCCCACCCTGACAAACATTCTTTTGCACATATTATTTGATGAACGAACACACATTTAGGATTTTGCCGTCCATCGAATTTTTAAAATCCAAACAAAAACAACGAAAAAAATCTGGTGTGAAACAGCCACACGACTTCCATTACCCACTATTACACGTATTATATGCATTTTTGAGAGATAATGTGATCAGAAAACATAAAAGTGATCTAAAGAGAAAATCGTTAGAGCCGTTTTTGAGATACCAACATTTGCAAAAAATCAATTATTGACCGGAAAACAATAATTACATACCAAAGGATATTTAAAAATGAGTTAATATGGCGAGTTTGAAAAAAATCCGTACAACCGTTTTTAAAGGAACGCCTTTGCGAGGCCTGAAATTCAGTTATTTATACAGGACGCCTATAAATTTTCCTGAACTAACCACCTATATCATTCGAAAGGACATCTAATAGAGTGTTTATATAGCAAGTTTGAAGAAAATCGTTAGAGCCGTTTTTGAGATACGGACTTACGGTCCCACTTCCGGTTTTTCAATTTTCACCAAAATTTGGAAATTTCATCTGTACACCAGACGTATTTCAATTCTAAAGTTTCGTAGCTCCATCTTTATTAGTTTCTGAGCTATAATAGCCAGAAGATTCTCCACATACATACACACACACACACACACACACATACATACACACTGACCAATTGCCAAAAACCACTTTTTTGGACTCAGGGGACCTTAAAACGTGTAAATCAGGTGAAAAACCGATATCGAATTTTCAGACCTAATACAATACTTCCATTACCTACGGTAGTAGTGTAATGGAAGTAAAAAAAAAAGGTGTATAAGAGACTTTAATATTCCAAAACTGAACTTCAGTGTGCTAGACTATATTATTTTAAGTGAATGGCACAGTCTTGAAATTAAGAATTTTCCACCACCGCACGTTTCTGAAGTTACAAATATTTAACTGAAGGAAAATCAAAGGGATTATTAGAAGACATATTTATTGATGTTCTTAAACTACCTTGCCATTCACAAATGGCAGATTTATGTGGCAAGTTAGTTACGGAAGCAGCAGCAGCAGCTTGCGGAAAACTTTCAATGGATGGCTTTATTCGAGCACGGATTAAATTGTACACATACAAAAAAAAATACAAAAAAAAAAAAAAAAAAGGATTACCATGTTTATTTGTTATTATAGAACTTCATCACGTGAACTATCAAATAAACATATTTTAAAAAAAGCTGTGTTAAGATATGCTTAAATTTAAACATATACTTATTTTTATTAATCTTGCTACAAATATAAAGTCAGCTGTGTACAATTATGTTTAGCTACAGACGTTTGTAACTGCATAGTTAAAACTTCTTTATTGTTTTTCAAATAGGCCATATTTATCTATTTGAACTTCTTTGTTTGCTGTAGTGGATTCTTAATATTTTCTCCGATATGATTAAAAGTTTGCACAATCCTTAAACAACATTTATCGGTTAATATAAAAAGCGCCACACAACTGACATTTGAAATTAATAAGTACAAAGCTTTGAATAAACACAATAAAATGCTAGAACTCGCAACAATTGTTTCAGATCGGAAGAAAACGCGACCTTTTGCAGGTGAACAAAGTAGGCACGAGTGCAGTAATCAAAGCGGCAACGCAATACAAAAAATGATTTTCATGTTTAAGTAAGTTAATATGCCGCTTTGATCGCTATAATTGTGCTTACTTTGTTCGCCTGACGAAGGGTCGTGTCTTCTATATACCCAAAACAATTGCTGATTGTTCTAGCATTTTATGGTGTTTATTCAAAGTTTTGTACTTATTAACACTTATCGGTGTCATTACTGCAATTTGTAAAATATTTTCATACCGCCTTTTACAAACAATTATATTCGCCATATTTAATTACAGATAAATATTACAAAAGAATACAATGATAATAGAAAACAATGATAAAAAGACTACAAACACCCCACAATAAATTTGCACTTATAAACATGCATTTTTATTGTTTCTTTGTTATTTTATTTTAAGAGATGTATTTAATTATTTGTTAAAAATAATATCGGAATACTTAATTTTTCGAATTTTACGACTTTTTGATGCAACTGTGGGGCCCCTAGAAACTGTTATATAATATTCAAACTTCGCACAGCCCTTTAATTACATACATATCAACCTTTTATTGTTACTATGTGTAAGAAGAGACATGTATATATTAAAATTATTAAAAAATATATAAATTTTTACAATATTTTGACATTTTGGAGTAAAAGCCCCTTAAGCCATATTTCAAAAATTCTGAAACTCGATATTTTTCTTATTCAAACTAAAAGATAACTTTTTTATTGCAATTACATTTTGAGAATAAAAAAAAGTTTTTTTTTTTTATTGCATCTTAATAAATATATGTGTATGTGTGTGTATGAATATTCAACATATTGAAATTAAATTTTGTATATTAAGTGCATTGACAATTAAACACATACATTTTATGAAACTATTGTCATTATTAATCCTAAGATTTAGAAAAAAAAATTTAGAATTGTTCTAGAATTATTAGAATTTGAAAGGTTTTTCAAACATGTATTAGTATATACATTAATGTAATGCTTAAAGAACTTAAATGGAAAGTGAGTTAATTTAAAATTACACATCTTGTAAGACAAATTATTTGCGCATGATATATTTGTTTCAAGATTTAATGTTAGAACTATGGATGAAATTAACCGTGACAGACTTGTAAAATGTTTTGAGCAAATAAAGTTCGAAATACATAAATTTCTCTCACGCTCCAGTAATTTAAATAACCGATTCAGTGAGGAAATTAGTCATTAAAAGATTTCTACACGTCCAAATGAACCGTATTGTATGTTAGATTTGGTATGTTAATCAATATTTTAATGAATCAAGTTCCATACATATAAAATATTATTTTTTTTTTAATGATATATCCTCAAATATATGTAATAAAAGTACATAATTAGCATGCAGAAATGAGTATTGTCGATACTGGGAAGTCTTTCTGTACAAACCTATTCACATTCAAACTATGTTATACTATAAAATTTAATTAAAATTTCTCAAAAAAAGTAATGTAATCGATACATATCAAACACGTTTTTATTATCATTTGTTAATGTAATGGCAATTTAATTTTAAAAAAAAATCTCTAATGAAGAGTGAGAATTTCTTTTAAATATATCTATATACAAATAAAATGCGATTAGTTTGATGAGGATGTAGAACTTAAGGTAAACCGTTCGCGTATGGTGCCTATATGCATGGGTTGAAAAACCTTCTGAGGGGGTCTTTCAAAGCTGTGCTATCTCGTGTTGATGCAAATTTTGCAGAAATACACCGAAAAAGCCAAACGGCTGCAATGATATGCATTTCTAGATTCAAATTCATTGATGGGTATCACATAAAATAAGCGATACAGTGCGGCCACATATCCTAAAACTAGCAGTGAGGACGCGTACAAAATGCTGGAAGGATGCCAGTGTGACCGACAGTTTGAAATTTGGAAAACATCCAGTAATTCCGCGCTCTGTCATTGCTCATTTTCACTAAGTCAGATGTCTGTCACCCCTATTTTAGCATTGGGCTCGTTGAGTTAGCACTTGCGCAGATGCTTCCATGGTTTCATGAAATGTGGTCGAAGAACAAGACCATTTATTCAAAATATACAAAATATAAAATAATAAAAATAACCGAGTTTAAAACGAGTTTTATAAAAAATTCCAGACCCGGAAAATAAATAGCAGAAAATTTGGCTAAAACCATGCAGATTAAACCAGCTAAATCTGAACTTGAAGTTAGTTAAAAATTTATTTATTTAAAATTCTATACTTTTTAAACGAATTTAGAATTTTTTGGAATTTCAACTCATAAATACTATTATTAGCGAAATTTTAAATTTTTAGTCTATATAAATTGTATAATTAAAAATAAAAGTTACTTTATCATCCAACCCAAAAACAACGTAGCTTATCTTCTAAAATAACGAGATAAAAATGTTAAGTTCTGTATCTTTTGTTGTCTATGTTCACATGGAAGTACGACAGCTATAAAATTATAAAATCTCAGAGTAAATTGCTCCTAAAAATTCATATTATAATATAGCCCTTTTAAAGGCAAAGAAATATCGACTTTTTAAAATAAACTACCACCAGAATTTACATACAAGTAAAAAACGAAAGGAATTAATAATGTTTTTCCTGTACTTTATTAAAGTACATCTTTGTATAAAATCTTTTTGTAAAAAAATAGAACCGACTCCAAAAAGCAACTACTATTCAAACAAATAAAAAAAAATGTATGAAATGAATCTAAATTGCGCCTAAAAGTATAAAATAATTTCCTTCGCCAAACAACCTATAACAATACAATTAATCATAACTTTTGAAGTCGGCGCAAAATTAAATAAAATTTAAGTAGTTTTTAAAGGTTTGTCTTTAGATCGGTAGCAACAAATGCTGTTGTTTCGAATGATCCATTTTCATGTTTCCTTTATTATTTTATCACTGTATACAATTGGTCCATTAGTAGCATCTACATAGAACAGTGAACATTCTTCACAATGCAGTATTTATGTTTCTACGAAGTTAGAGTTTCCTTTGCAAATTCGGTATGACTTTGATAACTATCATCCTTGGTGTCTTTTGGATTTGACGTTCAAAACGTATTGCAAAAATATACACGCAAAATGTATATTTTCATAATATATATTGTACGATGTGTTGTTTCATATTCTTGATTTCTCTCTTGATATACCTTATCAAAATAATCATGATACCCCAAAGAAATTAAATATGTTTGCCAGATAATTTTTAGATTTTTCTTTCACCAAGGACGTCAGATACCAACATCTTCGCCAACTTTTGCTGCTTACGAAATCTTATTTGTTTTCTTGAACCAATATAGTTTTCGGCAGCCTTTCGCAGGTGACAATGTGAGATGTGTATTTTGAATAAGATTTGATTTTTGTATTGAATAAAGGTATCAATTTTTATTTAATTTTGCGCCGACTTCAAAAGTTATGATTAATTGTAGTGTTATAGGTTGTTTGGCGAAGGAAATTATTTTATACTTTTAGGCGCAATCTACAGTTACATTTTCTGCCAATTTTCTTTCATTTTTAGTTGTTTGAATAGTAGTTGCTTTTTGGAGTCGGTTCTATTTTTTTACAAAAAGATTTTATTTTTCTCTTTTCAGTGAAAACTTATTTATATAGCAGAGCATCAGAAGGCGTTCGACAGAAATTTCACAAATCACAAGTTCCAAGAAAAGTGACATTACTGAAGAAATTGTTTATGTCACTGAAAAATACATGAAATGCACCCAATGTGAACAAAAAATTTACATCTCCATCTAGAAAGTTATCCACTCGAGAGACAGTTGTGCCAGTTTTATTATAGTCAAGTTATTTTTAAGTTGATTTTTCTCAAATGCTGCATTTTTAAGTTGTGCTACTTTTCTTGCCTTTATCGGATGTGAGCAAAAAACTATCTATTGAACGAACATACGTTAAATTAAAAAGTCTTTAGAAATGTAAAGGACGGATACACTGTATTCGTAACCGAAAATTCTGTTAGGCTTTTATTTTGAACTTTACAGTGAATACGTGTCACCCGCTGCTCTGGAAATTGCGCAGCGTAAAGTTCAAACAAAGAGCAAAATATGCATTGCAGCTGACGGACAGAAGTTTCAACATAGATACTTACATACTGCTTTTACCAGTGCAGCTGCAAGCGTTCAGCAGTTAGAGTGAGAACAGACTTTTGTGAGTATCCTGTAATTTGTTTATATTTTAATGAAATCATAATGAAACCTATTTCAGGCCAAGATCATTACGACAACAAAAAAAATATTAAAATTAAATCGTCTCTTACGAAGTTATAAACTGACAAATTTCAACAACAACAACGAGAAACATGGTTTGCATTGAGAACCTCTTCTTTCATGAAGTCGGTTTAAAACGTCTATGCGTTAATCGATGTGACCGCTTAAAATAACCATACTTTGAATTTTACATAGCATAAATGTCCCCCGCCACGCTACAACATATGCAATGTCGTTCACGTGTGCACAAAATAGGAAATTGTGAACAAACAAATGCACGTTTTAAGCGTTCTGTTTTTAGCATTAATGTCTAAACTATCTTTGCGTACTACATCGATGATGCTCTGCAATTTTATAATTCACTTTTTCCCCCTGTCTTGAAACGTTTCCGAGATAGGATAGCTAACTCCGCTCTTTTCCACCAGGTGACGCTTTAGGCGGTTGAATCGCGTAGCACATGTCCACTTTATTATACCTACATACCACTTTTATAACTATAGCTGCAGCTGTTCAGAAGTTAAAAGAGTGGAGACTGACTTTTTTGGGCACCCTGTATTTTCTTTTGATCGTAAAGATCTTACAATAGGATTTATTTAAGACAAAGACCTTTACAATAAAACAAAAAGTACCAAAATCGGATCATCTATTCAGAAGTTATGAGCCTAACAAACAAAAACAAAAACAAAAAACATACGCTTTGAATTGAGAACATCCTCTTTTTTGAAGTCGGTTAATTATAACATCTCTTACGAAGTTATAAGCTTACAAACACCAAAAAACATACGCTTTGAATTGAGAACCTCCTATTTTTTGAAGTCGGTTAATTATAACATCTCTTACGAAGTTATAAGCTTACAAACACCAAAAACAACACATAGCTTGAATTAAGAACACCCTCCTTTCTGAATTTGGTTGAAAACGACTTTGCGGTAATCGATGTGACCGCTTACAGTAATAGTACTTTGAACCACAGAGTATACGCGTCATACGCTACGCTGTAAAGTGTGCAACGTAGTTCAAGTGTGCACAATGTAGGAAATTGCGAACAAACAACTGCACGTTTTAAGCGTTCTATTTTTAGCAATAATGTCTAAAAACTGTCTTTTCGTAGTAAATCGAAGATGCTCTACAACTTCGTAATTAACTTTTCTCCCATCTTGAACCGTTATTGAGATAGGAGCGCTAATTCAGCTGTTTCTCACCAGATGGCGCTTTATTTTCTTTAGATTGTAAAGAAGTTATAATGGGACCTACTTCAGACCAAGATCTCTACAACAAAAGAAAAAGTATCAAGTAACCGTATTTTGAACTATATAGCGTATGTCTCACCAGCTACGCTACAACGTGAGCAATGTAGCTCAAGTACGTATAGTGTAAGAAATTGCGAACAAAAAAATGCGCGTTTTTAGCCTTGTATTTTTAGCATCAAAGTCAAAACTATCTTTTCGTACGAAATCGATGATGCTCTGCAATTTTATAATTCCCCTTTCCCCCCTGTCTTGAACCGTTTCCGAGATAGGAACGTTAGCATGAATGTCAAAACTATCTTTTTGTACTAATTCGGTGATACTCTTCAGCTTTCTAATTCACTTTTTCTTTAGAACCGTTTTCGAGATAGGAACACTAACTCCGCTATTTTCCACCAGGTGGCGCTGCAAGCGGTTTAACCTTGTACAGCATGGCCACTTTGCTATACTTACATACAATTTTTATCACTATAGCTGCATCCGTTTAGCAGATAAAAGAGTTGGGACTGATTTTTTTGGGCACCCTGTATTTTCTTTAGATCACAAAGATATTACAATGGGACCTATTGTAGACCAAGTCCTTTTCAACAAAACAAAATGTATCAAAATCTGAGCTTCCGTTCAGAAGTTATGAGCTAACAAACATAAAAAAAACATACGGTTTGAATTGAGAACCTTCCTTCTTTTTTTAAATTTGGTTAAAAATAGAATTCCAGGATGGGTTTTTGCACTTAAATTAGGTGGGATATATTATATCCCACCCGCCTGGATTAACCCGCCTGACAGTTTTAATTTAAAAAAAAAAGTCCCTCAAACAGGTTTTTATCAAATATAACTAAAAATCATCCGTGTTAAATTAGCGTAATATTAAAAAATAAATAAATAAATGAGTAGATTCTTCGGCCTGAGAGTTACAATGTCACAAAAATATACAAATACATTCTTCATTCTATATCTTCAAACATATGAAAACCTCTCTTTTTGAGTGTGGATTTAAAAAGTATCGACATCTCACTATTGTAAAACTATATATCATTAAACTAGTAATTAAAGAAATATATCAAGCGAATTACGTAACATAATTAAAATTTACTACAAATATTTAAAATAAATTATGAATAACAATAGGAAATTTAACGTTACTATTATATGCTGAATAATTTTCTTTCTTTTACTTGTTCCATATGCGATTTCTTTATTGCTTTTTTAATAAAACATTCGGATTATTATATTCGGATTATTAAGTCCAAATTTAATATAGTTTTCTTTTTATATTAAATTCATAAATTTCTAAAATGTATAGATATCAAAATCTTACCTTCGTTAATTATGAGTGAAAGTATTTTTATCGATTGATTCTCCTTCCAATGAGAAGGACTTTTATTTTTAAATGAAAGAGATGAATCAGAAAATTTCTGAATGTGACTTAAAATTAAGTTTGAAAGCTGAAATTTTACATTTTATACCTGAACTCACATAAAGAAAATTTTATTCAGTGATTTATTTAGAATTCCTTACTTAAAATTGCGGGTATACTTTTTTTAAAATACGCATAATTTTTGTAATGAAACAGTTTTGTAATTCAATTATCCCATAGTATTTACTGTAACATCATAGAGCATATTTTCCTATAAATATGTATTAAAAAGTGTTTTAACTTTTCAATAAAAATTTTTAAAAATATATTTAAAATAATTATAATAACTAGAAAAATAATTTTGTATATGTACACGCATCCCTTTTTCTCCTCAGGAAGAAAGAAAGTCCAAGGAAAATGAAAAATTTGATATGGTCATCTTTAAACAGAACTCGTCCATACTTTTAAAACTAATGGCGAAACCATAAATTTGTAATAATTTTCCGTTTTATTCATTTAATGTATATATACATATTATATACACACATAGGGGGGGGGGGAGCCTCACTTGGATGTTTTCCTTTTCTCTTTCTGAAATTGCCAATTTTATCGTTTAAAAAGCAAACTTTCCAACTCATTTTATTACATCGTCCTCCACGTGCACTTTAGGATTCATCCAAGTGCTAAAAATAAAACGCAATTGTCAGGAAAGTTTTAATTTTAGAAAGTATTTCAAAAATGGCAAGGACAAGGCAATTAACAATATCACAAAAAATATTAATTTTAGAATGAAAAAAAAATGTTTTAATAAGCAAGATTGCAAAATAGTTAACTATCAATGAAATATTCATGAGATGGTTTTTAACAAGAAAAAAAAAATTTGGCTATTGAAGCTCGAAATTTGCTTTAGCTCATTGAAGCAAGATGACCGCAAGTTAAAAAGCAAATGCTTATAAAAATCTATTTGTGTCATAATTAGAACTTAGAAAAGATTTTTTTAAAAAAGTGTTTAGCCAAATAATTTCTTCAGAAACAATGCAGCAACAATGAAATAAAGCAGGTTAAAACCAGAAGATCTACAAAAAAGCTATTATTGAGAAAAATATTTAAAAAAAAAAAAAAAAAAAACAAGACTTTACTAATTAGTATAATAATATATAATAATAAATTATATATTAATATAATAATCATATAAATATTAATATAATAATCAGTAATTAATATATGACCAATAAATTAAAAAATATTTTCAGTTAATTATTGGGCTGAACTGGTTTTCTCTGATGAGTTCAGTTTAATTTATTCCGAACTGTTAGAAACAAGCTAATAGAACGACGAATGCTGAACGACTTAAAAAAGTTGCACTCTTAAAACAGTGACACATTCTCCGTAGAATATGGTACGGAGGTGCATAACTTTTCAAGGAATCGGAAATATTCTCATGTTTAAGGGATCAATTAACTCCAAATAAAACACGGCCATTATAAAAGTGGCGCTTGACCGTCCATTTTGGAGTTATCTCAGACTTTTCCACAATCAACATTCCAAGATGATAATGCACCTTGCTACATGGCATCTGTGGTATGTTTATTTGATTCAAATTGTTAAACTTATATATCCACTACCCTGAACACATACAATTCTAAAGTAATCATAACTTTCTTTTTTCACTTTAAGTTAAATTCTACAAAAAAAAAAAAAAAAAAAAAAAAAACCATAGAATTTCTTTTTTATCAGACCTGGAAATAGTCATAATTTCAATCCGCTAGACAATGTTTAGTCTATAACAGGGAAGGGGATTCGAAATTTTTAATCTACAGCCTTGCAATATAACTCGAGAAAGCTATTTATGGTATTTGGCAGAATGAAATTTCTCAGGTTTATGTTACAAAACTGTTTAATACAATGCCACTGCTCATTAAAACGGTAATTCCATATAAAGGTGGAAATACCCAATGTAGAATACTTATGTTTATTAAGTAATTGTTTAGATCTGACAAATAAATAGTTTTATTTCGCAGATTAAAATACAACATGTTTATTTCATATAATAAATCATAACAGAATACAAAATATATATTTACTATATTAAGTTTAAAAAGAAAGTTTTGTGTAAATTTTTATCAAGTACTTCGTGGAGTAAGCAATATAAAAAGCAAATTACTAAATCAAACGAATAAAGCAAATTACTAAATCAAATATTTGCACAAATACCACTTTAATCATTAGTTTTAAAGTTATATCAAATAAAAAAGGTATAAAACAATTTTTCTACAATGCATTTTTTTTTTTTTTTTTTTTTTTTTTTTGTCATTTAGTGTTTATATATGTATCCTCATATGTTTACAGGGGGAAAAAAAAGTTTTTTTTAACACTTAGTGTTCTACTCTGAGGTGAAAATCGTCTGCAATCATCATAGAAAATAATTGTAAATCAATAATTTTAGTAAATAACTTGTACTGCGTGAATTTGTTTAGAAAAATATATAAAAGAATGATTTATGATCAAGAGACTCGGCAGAGTCAAGTGACGCAAGCGCAAAAACAAACGAACGCCACGACACTCAGCGGAAACGGAAAAACGAACGAAACTGAGACACTTATATATACAGGAATTTTTAGATCAAAGAAACCGCTGAAAGCTGACGCTTAATATCTCAGGATATATGTTGTGTTCTGATATTTTCAAAATAGTCTTTCACCTTCTGTCTGATCCTACCCTGAAATCGCTACATTTCTGCGTGCAATATATTTCGAGATATGAATTGGCTCATTTAAGTTGTAAATGGGCGGCGTATGTAAGGAACAAATTTTTCTCGAATATGGCTCGACCGAATGTCGTTTAATTGATATATGATATTAATCGCTTTTATCTGATGTGCCTGACATCTCCCTTTTCCCAAGAAAAACTCTTGTTTTTTTATAACTCAGTTAAAAATCGAACGATTTTTTACTCCAAAAATACCGTGATGCGGCAGTTTCGCGGACGAATACAGTCTTCTTTTCTATCTGAAATACTCAATATCAAATAATCGTTTTGGCTCCCTCTATCGGGAACTGGCGTCAAAAATAAACACAAAATGTAAAAAAAAAAAAATTATTTTTTTTAATATATATATATTAAATTAGTTATTTATTTAGGTACTTGTATTTTATATGACATTTGTTTATCAAAAATATTCATTGTATTTACATTGTTTTCATGCTGATACTTTGTTAACTTTCAAAATTGGTTTTATTTTAAAAAGTGATTGCAACAACAAAAATTTTTTTCTTTATTTTCATAAAAATGACAAATAATATGATAATCATATGCAAATATTTGTAATTTTTGCAAAATTAGGTGATAAATCACTTAAACTACGGATTGAAAAAATTCTTAAAACTGAATTTGAAAATAATTAATTTGCCCATTAAGTTTCTAGTATATATATATAAATTACAAAATCTTAAGCTATAATAAAAATTTGAATAGATTAAGATTTTTTTAAATTAAATTCATAACAAACTATACTACTTAAATATTTACCAGTATAAAAATTTCACTTTTTAAAGATTTTTCTATTATTATTTATTTTTCTCTTTTAAATCAAATCTATACCTAAAAAATTATTCGCGTTTCTTTCTTTCTTTCTTAAATTTAACAGTAGGGAGGTGGCATGAATATAACAATAAAACTACTCCAGAAAAAAAAAAAATCTTCCTTAACTCGTATATACTTATTTCTTAGATATAATAGTGATATAAAATAAAAGTGAAATTACCATACATCTGCAACTTTTAAATTAGAAATTAATAATAACATTGTAAATATTGTACACACTATTCTAAAAAATATGGCATAAAATTTTGAGAATTTTTTTTTTTTTTTTTTTTTTTTTGGTGAATGATATCATTCAAATTATTAAATGACATAGAGGTTCAAATAGGATTCGAGGATGTTTATTTCCATTACAAAGGATTTTTTTTTTTTTTATTTTTTACTATCACATATTTTTTAAAAACCTCTGTTGTTCATTATTTAGTACAACATATTGTTCTGAAATTTCTGTAAGTACTTGTTTATTTTTTAATATAACTTTCCTACACAATATCCATAAAATCTTAAATGTGTTACGATGTAAACTGAGGCAATTTTAAGCTTTTAATTAAACACAAAAAATTAAGTAAAATTATAATATGTAACTGTTTTCACTTTGTAAAACTAATCTATTAATCAGTTTAAAAACTTAAAAGTCGTGGCCAAACCAAAAATAATAACGATTAATACTTATACTAAATTAAATGATTTTTCCGTAGCTTAATAATTACTCTTAACACAAACATTGTTACAGTAACTTGAGTTTCCATTATATTATAAAAATCGTAAAGGCAAATTCTTTACGAAAACAACTTTAAATTAAACTGATTTAAACTCATTTTGTATTATATAAAAAACTAATCACGTTGTTCTGTAGAATTTTTATATGAATTTAATTTCATCGATTTTAGAAAAGTGTGTTTCCAAAGTTCATACAAAATCTCGCCAAACAGTGTCGAATACGAATTATTCAATTTGTTTTTATCTAGTAATTTTCGGAATTTCTAAAAACTGTGAAACACGACTACGAGAATTTTTACGGAATTTTATTTAGTTAAGAATAATAGAAATGTGTATAGTAGGGGAAGGGAGGGGGACATAAGGACTCAGTGATGGGCAAATTTTAATTTTATAAATGTGAAATTTGGGTGGAGGGAGGGGAATCTCTGCTAGTTTGATGGAAAGACCTTTTCAAAACAACATTTTAACACAAAATGTTTTTCTCTATAACTATTTGTTAGGAAAATAAGAAAGAAAATTTTTCTTTTAAAGTCGTCCCCCGTGTCTCGAGAACACCTTGGAAAATTTAAAAACTGTAAAAAAAAAAAAAAAAAAAAAAAAAAGGAGGCGGGGGGAGGGGGAGGGGGAGCTTAATCAGTTTGAAGGATCTTTGTTTTGTTTGGAAATTTTAACTGTAAAAACAGGGGGGCGAAAGGCACATCTTTGAAATTTTAAACAAATGAAGTTATTTTTGTAGTTTGCCGGAAATGTCTTCTACAAACAATTTTTTTTTTTTTTTTTTTTTTTTATATTTTGTTTGGTTGGAAAATATAATATAATATCGCGCAAATTACTCATAATTAAGTTAAATAAAATATTTTCTTTTCTTATGGATTTAGTTAACTCAACTGATTAATTAATATCAATAGCACTTGGTTGCCTTCTCCGTGGCTATTTAACAGAGTCTTCTTCATTACACAAGTATTGCCCCTTGTCGCGAAAGGATAATAATTTCCTGGCAATAATTTCCACCATCTGCTCTTGCCCGTTGTCGCGATGGGATCTTATCCTGGCAACTTGCAGGAGTACCAGTATTTAGCAATCTGTTTCATTTCCCAGAGACTTAACTCATATAGACTTTTCAATCAAGAACTTTCGTATACTTCATGCCACCTGTCGCGTGGGGCATAGCCCGGAAATTTAGCACCTGAATAATCGCCCACTGTCGGCTTAGGCCGGATTGCGCCTGGCGAAATTTTTCTTTTTCTTTTTTTTTTTTTTTTTGAGGTTTTTTTTTTTTTTTTTTTTTTTGAGTTTTTCAATAAACTGCGAGTAGTCCCCTTAGAAGCGCTCTACATCGCTCCAAGAGTGATGAGCGGGGGCTGCTCCCTGTTAATATATTTTGTTTGCCTCTTTTTTTTTTAATTAAATAAACTGAAAATAGTCTCCATTATTTTTTGTTTCTGCCTAAAAGGTTTTCTGAGTGAGTAATGCTGACCGGGATGTCGGCCTGGATAGCTCAATTGGTAGAGCCTTGACCTTGTAAGTCAAAGATCCGGGGATCGAGTCCCGGTCCAGGCATTATTTTCACTCAGTCGGAAAAATTAAATTTCAATAAATAGTCTCCATTTTGTTCCTATTTCAGGATCACGTGGTTTAATCTCGTTTGGTTTATTTCATAAAAAAGAAAGAGAAAAGAAAAAAAAGAAAAAAAGAAATTGAAGCTGAATTAAGATAGAAGAAACCTTAGGAGGCAAACATTAAAATGTCGAATAGGAGGGGGATTAGGAGCTCATTTAAAGTTCTACTTAGACTCATATTTAATATGCACGCTTTTTACGTTTTCAAAACTTTCAAGGCGTTTCCTATAGATTTGGGAAGAAAAATGGGACTTTTAGAATGTATATATATATATGTATATATAAGCTTCTTTTTAAAATGCCCCACTAGCGGTTCTGCGCTGAAAAGCTGGTGGATGGGAAGTGCCGGATTTGATCCCATCCGCACTCTTCTACCTAGCCGTTCCTTCAGTGTTTTTTCTCCGAAACTTCCATAAATACGGGCTACGACCCCTTAGAAAAACCTCACGGGGGGCAATGTACTTAGGCCTAGGACCCTAGCGCAGTCAATTGGCCTTAAAACCTACAAACAACCAACCTTAAAAAAGTATCGCTGGAAACATTTTAAGTGATTATATTTAGAAGATTTTTCAAAGTGCTAAAAAATCCTTATCAATTAAAATTTTAAAGTTAGATCTCTCATGTACACTTTATACCCCCATAACCCAATTTTCGAAAATGAGGCAAAGTCCAAAATCCCTACACTACGTTTTAGAAAATTTTTAGAAATTCTAAAGTGATTCCGAAATACTAGGAAGAATGTGGGGACTATGTACAGTATGTTTAATCAGATAGAACAAAACTAGATGCATAACATTTTAATGCATGTTTTTTAGAAATATTTTTCTAAAAAGCGATTTCCCTATTAAAATTTCTAAGTGATCTAACTGGTAGCCCCCCTCCTATTTTCTGCAGCTGAATTAATTTTAAACCAAACAAAATCTCTCTCAAATTGATTAAGCATCTTTTTTAGAATTATCAGAGTTTCCAAGGCAGGATCTGAACCTCATCCCAATGATGCTAGGTATTTTGGAAAATTACTGTCATATCCTTAAACAGTTTTACTTTATGCATCTACAATTTAAAAATAACAAAATATTTATCTAACTAAAATCGATGTGGTGAAAACTCTTTAGAAACTTATTCGTAACACTTTTTACAAGAACTTTCGTACACAAATTATTTTTTTAAACACTTATTTTGAATTTTCTGTTGGACTATCTAAGAAATAGTTGAACCTATGAGCTATATAAGAAATTGAATATTGAATAAAATAAAAAATCTTTTTTATTTATTTTTTTTATTTGTAGAAATTTTTGTCATTTTTAAAATGTACTATATTATGCCTTTGTAATGTTGCATGTTTCCATCCCTCAAAAAATATTCTTTCTTAAAGTTTTTTTTTTTTTTTTTTTTTTTTTTTTTTTTTAATCACTTTTTATAAAATTTTGAAATTTCATTTAGTTTGTTATTTTGTTCGAGTATGACCTATAAAACAACAATTTTTATACAGTGTTATAACTCATTACCATGCTCCTTTAATTTTACGTTTTGATCATTAACCCCTAAAAAGTAATGATATCAATGCAAAAAACCCTTAACGGGTTAAAAGTTTGTGACGCAGCACTGTACTTTATGGCTATAAGAATTAGAAATACGGGTCTTAAAAATAATGATATCAAATTTTCAGTGACGCTTTGATATTAATTAAATTATACATAGATTTTCTTATTTGAATTTGCTTTTTCCTTTTATTTATATTTACAGTGTAAACGTTATTTTCGACATAAAATAATATATAGCATTTACTCATTGATACCTTTCCATTCACATCTTTTATACTATGAAAGCATGTGTTTCAAAAGAAATTATATGAAATTCCAGTAACGCAGTGGTGTTACATTAAATGATTTGTTTTTAAATTTCACTGCAATTATTTTGTTTTGCATATTAAAGTATGTGTGCACATTGAAATATTGCTTTTAATTTTCAAATACGCTGTCAAATATATCACTTTCATTAAGCTTATATTATGTACTGAAATATATTTATTTCAATGAATTATTCTATCTTTTGCGTCACGCCATCCAAAACTGAAAAAATTTTCACAGTTTTTTTCTTTGCAGCACAATATCTATTTGCATGCATTTTTAATTTATTTGGATGAAATGACACAAAGTAAACATTTCCATATATTTTACTTACAGTTTTGGATGGCGTGACGCAAAAGATAGAATAATTCATTGAAATAAATATATTTCAGTACATAATATAAGCTTAATGAAAGTGATATATTTGACAGCGTATTTGAAAATTAAAAGCAATATTTCAATGTGCACACATACTTTAATATGCAAAACAAAATAATTGCAGCTAAATTTAAAAACAAATCATTTAATGTAACACCACTGCGTTACTGGAATTTCATATAATTTCTTTTGGAACACATGCTTTCATAGTATAAAAGATGTGAATGGAAAGGTATCAATGAGTAAATGCTATATATTATTTTATGTTGAAAATAACGTTTACACTGTAAATATAAATAAAAGGAGAAAGCAAATTCAAATAAGAAAATCTATGTATAATTTAATTAATATCAAAGCATCACTGAAAATTTGATATCATTATTTTTAAGACCCGTATTTCTAATTCTTATAGCCATAAAGTACAGTGCTGCGTCACAAACTTTTAACCCCTTAAGGTTTTTTGCATTGATATCAACAACATACAATTTTTAGCTTTATTTTTTCTGCTTCTATTAGTTTAATTTTACAAAATGCAATAATGTCTGCAAAAATAGAAAGAGTAATCTTCAATAAGCAGTATTTGTAAGAAATAAGTATGTGTTGATGAACAGGAACGTCACCTCTCAACTAGTACGCACCAAAAATGAATTAGCAGAATTTTACATAATATACACACCACATATCAAGTTTTCGTGAATTTTTACACTATGAAAGGTGAAATAGAGCTTTACATAGTGTGAGTCACAGCATAGAAGCGCCATCGTTTTGGCATTTATACACACACTTTTTACTGATCTGCCAGGCGAAAAAAGTGTTTTTTTTTTTTTTTTGGCATTATTTCAATATAGATTGATTTCTTTTCTATTGAAATGCCCTAAAGAAGAGGTTGGGTCTGCCAGATTGAGAGGCAAATAGATAGAGAAGTTCATAGTGATATGTATATTTATGTAAATTAAGTTAAAAATAGTAATTATTTATTTATTTATTTTAATTAAATAATTAAATTTATTTTATTTTATTTATATATTTATTTATATTTATTTTTTTAGGATAGAGTAATTACTAAGAGTATTGCTTTCGAGGAAATTTTGAATTTTTACATTTATTATTCATATGCTTAATTAAAAAAGAATGGCCGAGTTTAAACCACTGGGCAGCACACGTTACTATAAAAACACCATAAGTAATTTTGTATTAAAATTGCTCTAGAATTTTTTTTTTTCCTGAAAGTGCCTTAAAGAAATGGAGAGTGCGATTACTGCATGTATCCCCACATTGATTTTAATACTTATATATTTAATAATTAACACCAGAATTAATTATTTTTAACTATTTTACATAATAATCTAACTGGATATCACGTTAAAAATTGATTTTTATTTTATTTATTTTTATTTCTATGATCTTTTTTTTAAGAAAATATAATGCATACATTAATATAATTAACTATTATTTTAAATTAAGTACATAATAATGTTATCTAAATAATTTATCCTATTATTAATTTAACACATTTAAAATTAAATTTACAATAATAAATAATTTCTGTTATCAATGCGATGAGAACAATGTAAAAGCCATTCACATAGTTATACATCATTTTATAATAAAATTTTATTCAGCATAATGGTTTCATTTACCTTTTTATTCTTTGAAGAAATGTCTTTTATTAGCTGCGAGTCATGAAATTACCTTTTAAATTACTTTCAGTTAAAATTAATGTATATTTGTTTAGAAAATTATTGTGAAATTTTCCGTTCTCTGAGATACGTTAAATATCGTTTCCATTAGAAGTATAATGTATAATATGCATAAACCGTAGTCCTTCTTTTACTATTAAAGTTTTATCATTACTTTTCATTTGGCAAATAGCGTACTTAAACTATCGTCTTTAATTGCAAAATGTATTTAATCTTTAAATAAATCATTTAAATCAAGAAAATTAAGAATGTAATTTAATCTAAATTTTGGAAGAAAACGTAATTTTTCGTAATTGGTTTGCGCAACTTACGAAGAATAGTGTTCTTTCAATGGAAAATTTCAATAACATTTAATCGTGCAATTGTTTCTTCATATTGAAACTACAATTGCACGAATAAAGACTACTTATTGACTCTTTTTAATTAAATTATATGAATGATTTCTGAGAACATTATATGTGTTCTTAATAAAAAAAAAAACATTATAAATGCATTTTTCATATGTGTGTGCAACAATTATTTTCAAAACTGAAAAGTTAAATTCATAATAAAGCACTGTCTTTATTTAAACGCAAATATTTTAAATACAGTACCCGCCGCTTATTAAAATCACATTCAAGCAGAGCGAAAATGGCTTTATTAAACAGCTGATTTTTATATCCGGCGACCGTTCCTGCGTTGAGGAAAAGGGTACTACTTCATTGATTTTGGAAAGAACTTTCGAAAGTTAACGATTAATAGAATTAATAAACAATATTAAGTAAATTTTGGCAAATAATTAATTAATTGTTTCTTGAAAATAAAAATAAAAATAAAATGACATAAACACATCTCAGATGCACTTTCCTTTGCGCAAAATTATCACTACCTGGGCAACAGTTCACAATTTACTTTTTAATTTCAAGATTTTCCGTATAAACCTCTTGCTTTATAGTTATTTCAAAATAAGAACTAGTCTGACGAAGAATTTTAAGCTGAAGAAACGATAATATTATTGCGTTGACAATTCAGGGTAAGCTGTAAAAAAGTAAGATAAATTAGTTATACATGAAAGAAGAGCACCCAAGACGAATTTATTTATTTCTGGAAAAGAGATATATTGCGGCATGACAATATATTGCCAGAAAAACTTAATAAAGTTTTCGCAATAACAGAATGGAGTGTGGAGTATGGAGTGGGGGAATAATACCGGGCACGAGGTCCTGAACTTTCTTGGGAAGAAAAATGACATTGCACTTGGCGTTTAATTTTATACACGCCAAGTTGAAAGTTTAAGATAAAGAATGGTTGCGGTGCATTGCGAATATTCTTATGTGTTACTTTAAAAAGGCGGCCAGTAATTTATTGACCGTTGTTAGTGAACGTTTTTATTATTTCACCAAGATTTTATATCCTGGGAAATAACCAGCTAAGTAAATATTTTATCTAGCTGCTGATGTAAATTAGGAGACAAGAGGGCACTTGAGTTGTATTTCGGTGTAAGATTAAAAGAAGCCAAATTAATAATTTTCTTGTTTCACAAAACAAAAAGATAGAAATAAGTCAAAACATATCCTTTCCAGCACGAAAAGAATTTTCATTACATTAGGATTGCTAAGTGAATATTGGGAATCGAGCAAAGAGTTTTTGTTTCAGTTACATTGAAAAAGATATGAAAGGGAACATATAAAAATTAGAAAAAGTATATTGAAAATTTCTTATTTATAGGTTAAAACCAGTTATATCGTTATATTTTAAATAGTTGTTTAAGATTAAATAATTTTATTTGTAATTTTTTTTTATTTAGAGAATTTACTTATTTTTTAAAGAGAAAACAAATTTTAAAATATGTGATAATCTACATCACAACTAGGAATTCTTCTTCTTTTTCTTTTTAAATAATTAAAAATTAAAATAAATTATCACTTCTGAATCAAATCAAATTTGTAACTTATTAGCGCACTTTCAAAATACGTTTCTTAAAATTGGTACTAAGATAAGTGAAGAGGAGTATTGAATATGTAATTATGCTGCAAGTGTAAAATTTTCGAAAAACAGAGATAAAGAAGTGATTGTTGTGTTTCTTTTTTCTTTTTGATTTCAAAAAGAAACTAGTATGTTGTTGCCATCACTAAATTTCCTTACATATTTGTTTATACAAATTCATGCAGACCAAATTATTAATATTTTTTTCTTCCATTATGAATATAGACTATTTTCCTCTCTGACAGGTATTATAAGAAATGTACAACGGAAGTGAATTTTTATTGTGTACATGACGTCCTTCCAATACTTGAGGATATTTGCAAAATAGCAGCGCCACCTGTTCGCCGATATTCACTGAAATTAAATCAGCATAATAGTTCATCGTAGTCTTTCACAGATCAAGATCTGTTCGGTTATACTCAATACAACCTGAGAATTAGCCTTCCCTTAAATTGCGGAAATTGACGAATAGCCGTGCCACCTGTTAAACTATTGAGACCAAATGTTAATAAACACTAACATGTAACACGTACGTGTAACACGATGACATGTAACACGTACATAAGTTTTCAGCGCAATCGAATGAGGTGTTTAGACACTATCGCATTTTAAATAATTTCAGCCCACAAGCCTCAATGATAAAGAATTTTTTTTTGTGTTCCTCTAAAAAACTGCAAGTGCTATATAGTCCAAAATTCATATATTTAGTCTGACAGTGATGTATCACATGTATACAGATTTTCAGCTTAATCCGATTTGGTGTTTAGGCACTATCACACTCGAAAGAATTTGAGCCCATAAGGCATAATGATAAAGAGTTTTTCATTGTGTCCCTGCAAAAGAACTAAACGTCCTTGATTTAGCAAAATTTATGCATTTCGTTCAACAATAACCTATAACACGCTTATAACTTTTCAGCTCAATTCAATAAGTCATTTAGACGCTATTGCAATTTAAAAAGTTTGGGCCTATATAGACCATAATGATAAAGAATTTTTATTTGTGTCTCTGTAAAAAAAAAAAAAAAAAAAAAAAAAAACTGTAAACGATAGATTCACCAAAATTTATACATTTCGTACGACGGTTACTCATAACCTGTGTAAATTTTTTCAGCTTAGTCCAATAAGACATATAGACGCTATTGCACTTTACAGAATTCGGGCCCATAAACTATAATTATAAACAATTTTTCTTTGTGCCCCTGTAAAAAAGCTATAAATACTAGATTCACCAAAATCAATAGGATGATCTGTGCTATGGTAACGTATAATAAACGGACTTATTTAACACTCATTCGAACAAAGCGTTTACACGCTATTGTGTTCACTCACATTCATACACATACGCATACGCACATACATACACGCATGCATACACACATATATCCTCATAAAAATAGTAAGACGTGTAGAAACACCGAAATCTCAAACTCGGATTTTTGTCACGATTGCAATACTTTCCTTACTATAAATTTCGGAAAGTAATAATCTTAATTTTTCAAAAACGACAACTTTTAAATACAATATATTTAGAAAATAAAAGATTAAAACTGTATTTCCCAAATGAATATCTGTACATATTTCTTCTTTGCATATTTATGAAAAAAATGAAGCTAAAATTTTAGAAAGTTTTCACGTGAAATTTCTTAGAGTTAAGATTTTTACTTTACCGTACTGTATGTGAAGAAAATTTAAGTTATCATCATATTTTTTTCCGCATTTTGATGCATATAAAATCAGTTGAAAATCAGAAAATCATTGTTCCATTCTTCTGTAGGAGAGTTAGTTTTTTATTTCGTTAGTTTGTGAGGTTGAGACGTTAGAACGTCACCACAGTTGTTTCAATTAAGCTGGATCCAGCAAAGTAGGAAGTGGGGACGATTAAAATCACTCCGTCCACAGTGGCTCGGTGACGGTTGAGGTCGAGCTAGTCTTGTGTCGGCAGGGTGCTGCATTAAAAGACTTAGATTTTGAATACTAGTTAAATTAGAAGTGATTTTTAAAAGTACGGATTGAAATGTAGTGAAAGGAGGGTGTAGGAAGAAGTATAAAAATAGAGATGGTTTTAGTAGATGGTGTGGATGTTGGAGGATCGATAGTGGATGTTGGAGGATCGATAGTGGATGTTGGAGGATATTATAGCGAATGTGGTGATTCTTATTTTGGTGAATATCGAAAGTAGAGTAGTGGAGTTTTAGTGGCGTGAAGTTAAGTAGTGTTGAGTGTTGGTGAGTGTCTACTAGTTTTCGGAAGTTCAAGCTGGGATAGAAGGGAATCCTCTGTCCCATAGTGAAGCCGTAGAATTGGAGTAAAGAGTGCGACCGTCTCTACACTTTCGACTATCTGCTGTGGTGAGATATTTAAGATTATCTACTTAAATTGTTGATTCATATATTTTGATTAAGTAAAACGCTGGCTGAGCTATATAAATTTACCAGGCCGCCCTCCCATTAATCTGCTCAAATAAACTTTAGTTATTGTTATTTAAAGTCTTGTGTTCTCTTAGTAATCTAATTAAGTAAGTTAAGATGGAGTTTGCAGGAACGCAAACTCCACAAGTTTACTAGTCAATGAACATGTTACTTCAAGAAAAAGCTCATAAAAATATCGGATTATTCTATTCTAAAAATGTCACTTGATACTAGAAGAAATCCTATTAATATTCGACATTCTAATTTGAAAACTTCTTGTGTTATTCGAAATTTATGACTTTTTTAATCAAAACATGTTCTCATATTCTTATATATGTATATATATATCAATTACTTATTAATTAATGTGTATTTGTATAAAAAAGGCTCCAAAGGCAGCACTAAAAATTATACAAAAATATATAATTCTGAAAATATGTAGAGACTTGAAGAAAAGTGGGCGTGTTCAACAAGAAGAAAAAACGTTAAGAAAAACGAAAAATAACGAATTAAAGTAACGAAGAACAATACTAAAAACAACACTACATGTGAAAAACACCCTTCCGCTTCCTCTTCAGTGGGTGAGAGCAGCAGAACAGACAATGAAGTAGATTGAAAAAGGCCTAACATGTTTCGGAAACATGGCGAAACTAGCATACTCCCAACAAAAATCAATGAAATTCAAAAACAAAATTAAATTACTGGTAAATTATATATAACAACAGTAATGCAAATTAACGGTAAATTACATATAACAAAATCAATGCTTCATAAAAGCAACATAACTAAATTAATTTAATAGTTCAAAAATTACAACGTCGATATTTGTGATAAGAATAATTTAATAAAAGGACATACTAGATCATCATGTTCCCACCCAGACCTGAAAGGCAAAAAAATATTGTAATATATTGAATTTACTGCATTGTAGAAACAGGTCTTTAAAGCAAAAGAAGCATATTCACATGTAGTGGCTCAATAAGGGCGCTGTCTTGTCCGATGTTCCAATATCATAATCCAGATTCTCCAAGTCGCTCAGCTGCAGTCCGACAGAAGGCGCTCCACAAGTAGGACTTTGGCCAAGTGTCTTCATCAGCAAGCACCACCAGACACCAAGTACCGTAAGTGAAGAAACATTACCACTGCTATCCAGTGTTGCCAGGTTTGGGGACTCTTTTATTCAACCCCCGCCGCTAAATTTTAATTGTAACGGTTGCCTAAGCACTTCGAAAGATAAACGTCTATTATGTATAGCAAATATCACTACTCAAAATTATCGGTGAGAGTTGAATAAAAAAATCCCCAAATCTGGCAACACTGCTGCTATCACCCCATTCGCAAACATTTATTAAAATTATTGGTGAAACTTTATGAAATTCAATGGATAGTTATTATTGTAAAAGATATTAGCAATGAATTTAAAAACTTGTTTAATGTAATTTGAATGTTTCAAATTATCTTCAAATTATCTTGTTTCATAATAGAATAAACGTAAAGGATTTTAAAGCATAAAGGAATTTTTGGCGGACGATTTTGAAGAAAACAACTTTAATAAATAGTAAATGGTGGGCGTATTCTGCTCTCAAAAATGGGCAGTATTAGCCACATATCATTGCACGCACGGTGTGCAACTTTTTTTTTGGCTAGAAAATGCCTCATGTACAATATGTGTGCAATGATTGTGGACAGTGTGAGATTCGGTCAGCAAACAAGAAACCTTCCTAGCTGAAAAGGTAATGCACTAATTTTAAGTTAAATGTGATAATTAGTAATTTAATATTATTTTCTGGTCTTGTTCTGTTTTCAGTTTATTTAATATTTTTTTCTATAAATAGAATTTTTGTAGTTCTTTTTAAATTTCTTTTACTTTTCTGATTTTTTTTAATTATTGATTTGAAATATCAACTCCCAATGCAAAAATATTTGTTTACAAATACCTTAAAATAATGCCATTTAAGTGCATTATTATTATTGATAATGTAATTGCTGTTATATTTAAGCACAATCTCTGATATCCATGTTCGCAATCACTCCTACCCTATAAGGAGAGATTGCGCAAAATAAATAGTTATTACTACTGTTGTTTTAATTTACAACAGAAAAACAAAATAACGATGGAAATGCATAGAAAAAGGACCAATTCAAAGTTATGCACCAAAATTTTAGCAAAAAAATTACTATTTGGATTTTTTATATCATTTTGTTTAATTGTGCGCAAAGTCTCTTAGCTTCACATTATACAAGTTAAAATAAACACAGAAAAATATATATTGCATTATATAATATCGATGAATGTAATAACACATTTAAAGTTACAGTTTGTTTTTATTATTATTATTATTATTATTATTATTATTATTTTTATAATAGATAGATTTAAAAACATAGATCTTTAAGTTATGTGAACACAATTTTTAAATTTTACTGGCTTATATCGCTACATTTTGGAAAATCACCTTGCACATACTGTGAGAATTTTTCACTGTAGTGCTTCCGTGAAAATATTTTCTCTCGGTTTCTACTGGAATACAAATAAATGTCATTTCTAAAAATCAACATTCTCTTTCTTTAGCTAAGCATTAAAATGCATGGAATAAATCTTCATTCATCATTTACATGGAAACGAAAAGATAAATATTTGACTTCAAAGATTTTCTTTTAGAATTTCCCTTTGCTACAACAAATATTTACAAAAGACAACTATGTTCAATCATCGTGTACGAATAGCATATGAGTCAATTTTGATGAATGAACTTAAAACGTGAAGCTCAAACACGAGTAGGGAATGTAATATTTTGTATTCGGTAATGTTAAACTTGCGCATATTTTTACAGTAAAATAAAAGAAATTTGAAAATTTATTACACATTACATGTAAACCACGTAATAGTGAAAGCTAAATAGGAGGTAAATTTTATGTAATGGTAATTTAAGATAAATTGGGATTTGACACGATTTGATATTACGAAAATTAAAATATTGATTTTAAAATAAATAAATAAAAATAAATACTGTACACATAGTATTTATTAATCTTTCTTCACACGTGGAAAATGGTTGAAAAGAAAGAATTATAAACAGAAAAGCCAATCAACTTGATCAATTGGCAAGAGATTGTTTTCTTTGCGAACTGAAAAAAAGCAATATTTGTTCAAATCTGTTAAAAAAATTTAAAACCACTGGGATTTTTTCACGTGGGATTTTGAGTGTTTCACGAAACAGATTATACTTGCCTAGTACCATATGAAACTAATTATCATGCAAATTTTCCCATTTTTGTGCTTCGCTTTTCGCTGTAGTCCACCCACAAGATATTTTGTCATAATATTAAAATTATACACAGCCTTTAAAGAACTTTTAACTCAACTTTATCTCTCTATTGGATATTAGGAGAGACATTTAATTATACCCTCTAAGCAATATAAAATTTATCATATTATATCATATATTGGTGCAATAGTGGACCCTCAAAATATTTTCAGATATTATTACTGTTTTTTCCAGTTATTAAGTGAAAATTAACTCAATGATTTTTTCTTTTTTTTTTTATTCCAATGGCCTAAAAGTGACTAGGGTCGAAATTAGGGCATTTTACCTTACTATGAAAGAATAAGGACATATAATGTAAGAAAAAATAGCTATTACAAAAACATTTAGCCTTACGATATTTTTCTGCTGATCAGGACGAGGATTTTCGTAGCTTTAAACATTCCCAAGCAACATGGATAGTTTCGTAAAAATCCTAGCGTAATAGGATCGAACGCAGTTTTGAACGCTTTCTAACAAAGTTGAATGCCTTTTTACTTCGATTTGTTTGTCTGCCCACGTTCTAATATCCGTAAACAGTTAAAGGTTTTATAAAACTAATATATGTTATTTAAGTTCACTATGGCATATTCACGTGTGTGGTTACACGCGTACGGGAACACCCTAAAGAAAGCTAATGCATTGCATTCTCTGGGAGACATTTTTATCAGTCACATTTGAATACTTTGTACTGCACAAATCATAATGAAATAGTTATTTTTCATAAAATAAAAAAAAAAATATTATCTATTATTACAGTATGATTAAATATAAAGTTTACAATGTGATACAGAAATATTCAGATACATATTAAGAATTTGACAATTACATTTTTAACTATGTTAAGAGTTTTAGTACTTTCCAATAATGTTTAAAGTTGATTATAACTCCAATTACTCTATCTATCTTTCTGTGTGACCGTCCGTGTTATAATTTCTGTTCATATTCATAATATAACACCTTGAAATTAATTTTGTGTTACAGTTCACTAATATACGTTTTCTACTGGAAATGGTGTAAACAGCGTAAGTGGTTTATTTACAAATATTCACAAAATATTTCCGGTGTATTAATATGTATGAGGGATATATTTTTAAAGTATAAATTAAACTTTTCATACTACATATAACATAAGGAAAATGATATCCCTATTTAAAGTACTTAAAACCAATTTTCCTGTAAAATGAAGTAAAATTTGCGCAACTGGTTCATTTTCAGTGACCAAAAAAGTTGTTTTGATTCATTCTGAGAATAAGAGAAATCGTAAAATGTAACGTTTAGTACAGTGAAGATTTTTTTATTGTAATATATGATGTTAATGCAAAGTTTAGACGTTGCACAGGCTCCATAAAAGCAATATTTGTGTTTTCTCCTTATAAATAAAGGTATAAAGATGTCTTTATGAGACTCTTTACCGAATAGCCAAAACATTATTTACTTTTGTAGACTTGCTGTTTTTAAAAATAAAACTATTATGCAGTCGATTACTTCATGAAGGCTACAGAAAATCAAATTATTATATGGTTTTCCTTTAAAATAAATGAAATGATATTAAAATAATTTTGGCAAGATTTCATTCTTCTTAACTAGAAACAAAATATTTCTAGGGTGTCAACATAGAGATAAATACGTAGAAGGTTGCGTGATTAAACGGCTAAATACAATTGAAAATCGTTTCCAGTCTATTCGGACCGCATGATTTTTTATTCTTGTTTATTTATTACTGAATATACATACAAGCATTGCAATACATATATATACCATATTTTTTAACAGGTGTTATTTAAGTTTTTTGTAAACTTTTATTTCAATTTTATTTCAGTTTTATTGCACATGTAAGTATATATATATATATATATATATATATATCAATAAATTAATTAATTAATTATCGTGTAAAGATTTTTTTAAAGGTTTCATCTCTAGAATAAGCATTTAAGAATGCTAAAGCTATTGCAATGCTTTTAGTTAACATCTAAGTAATTGGAATAACTTATATTAATGGTCAGTTCGGATTTCTGGTATTATTTCCCACGTTTTAGTATAATAAATGATAACTGTTTGCTGTACGATTCTGGAACGTGAAAAATAGTATTAATGTCAATAGTAAATTCATTATTCAAATGTAGATGGCGTCATAAACTATTATTTTAAAAACTTCTAAGTTTCGTCTTATTTGTCAGATCGAAAGCCTCAACAATTTCAAACCTTCTTTTGAATACGCAGATTACTTTGCAAAAAACTGTGCACAAATCTGTTTAGTAGTTTTTGAGTCTATAGGGAACGCACATATAGTGCGGCCACGTTTCCTGCGACTAGCAGTGAGTCCAAAAGTTGGGAGGAGTGCAAAATTGGCCGAGAGATTGTTATTTGGCAAACATCCAGTTATTCGGTGTTCCCTTATCGCTTGTTTTCTCTCAGTCACCCCTATTTTAACACTGGACTCGTTCAATCCGCACTTGCGCAGAGGCTTCCATGGTCGCAAGAAATGTGGTCAAAGAATGTTAAGATTTCGTATCCTATTTTATAATTGTATCTTTTGTATCGTTTTTATAATTAACAATAAGAAATTGATTTTTATTACAAAATAATATTTTACGACAATTATAATTTGTTAGTTTAGAATAATAATTGCAAATAACAGATTAAAAGAATAAGCTGTTGCTATTAGAAAATGTTCATCTGTCTCATTATAATATATTATTTGTGGAAAGAAAACCACGTAAAAGTCACCTATCGGCTCATATGCACCCAAATTTAATCAAATAAGTTTATTAATAAAAACCATCTCACCTATAAAAATTTGTGCACTTACATATAACATAAACTAATATATCACTCATAGGTCTTGATACTGTAAAGCTTAAACTTTTTAATGCATATGTTTAAGAAATACAACACAAATTTATTTGAATTGGTCTGTTTTCAAATGAAAAGGCTATAATACCTTTAAAATATTTTAATATATCGTTGTTATCAAAAAAGAACTGGTGTACAAAGTTTTAACTATTTTAGTTTAATCAAAAAAAAAAAAAAAAAAAAAAAAAAAGAAAGAAAGAAAGAAAGAAAAAGAAAGAAAGAAAAAAGAAAAAGAAAAAAAAGGAACGGAATGTCTTTAGGTTTAAAATTTGAAAAGTTTAATATAAGGCACTAAAAATAATTTACCACTGCAATGTCTTTGTCGTCTTCTTTGAAAAACGTGAACGGAAACTTTTCATCTTCTATGAAAAACGAAAATATTCTCTACTGTTGGAGTTATGATGTGAACTTCTTTAAACATACTTTAACATTTACTTACGAAGAAAAAAGACATTTAAGCAAAATTCTTGAAACACACATTTATTAAAAATATATTAGGATATTTCACCTAGAAGGACTTTTCTCCTTCATTTCTGCCCATAATATAAGGCAAATAACATCAATCCCATAATTCTTCCTTATTTAAAATGAACTTGTGTTAAAATATCGAGAAAAACAGTTTTGAAAGAAATTGAATTTAAAATACCTTTCTTGATATGACTCAGACAGACAGGACTTTTAATCTGGATCTCAACCCTTATCAGATATGGTCTTGATGTACTTAAATTTTGGATTCTTAACGACAGTAAGCGTAAGCGTGCACAGCATTTAAAGAAGACCATTTGAATATAAATTAAAAAATCGGGTATGAAATAAATGAGGTTTAAACTAATAATAAACATAATAATTATAATAACACTAACAATAAAAATGAAAATGAAAATGAAAATGAAAATGAAAATAAAAATGAAACAAATTATCCATTGAGCTTTAATGTTCCTTTCACAGATGTATGTTTAAAGAAATGTCAAATTTTCTTTTAAATAAAATGTAATTTTCTATCGATAGGCTTTATTATTAATCTTATATTTTATCTGTACACTGTTAAAAATTTCTGTAAATTTAATGTAAATATTTATCCAGAGTCTCTGTAAATTTACAGTAATTCATAGTTAAAAGTGAAGAATCAAGATTCTCAATCTTTATTCTGTATTTTTACCTAATTTTCTTATTTAATTTTTGAATTAAAATTAAAAATGACTGTTTCTACTTTAGAAAAAGCATTCCAAGTCCGAATTATTAGTTAAATTAATATTAGTTATTAAAATGAATGTATAAAATACGTTATTTACCATCTCCGTTTGTTTTTCTCCGTAATTTTACGTAAGATTTAAGATAATAGATTACCAAGAGTTTTCTGTTGAAATATTTAACAGTGTATGTTGTGGAAATTCTTGCGTTATTCAGGGTAGTCTAGCACTCATTTGGCTAAATAATTGGAAATTAACCAGTGATTTAGTTTCGCTAAAATTATGGCAAAGAACGCAGATTTTCATCATATTATGAAAATATTCAATATAATTTAATATAATAGTTATTCTTTTTTTTTATATAAAAATATCCATAAAACGTATAAAAATGTATTCCTTTCCTTAAAAGTATGAAATTGCGTTTTTCAGCAATAGTTAAAAATTTTCAGGAATTTCTTGCATTTAAAATAAAAAATTAACTTGTTGTGAAAGAAAAAACTTTTAATTATTTGAAAGAAACATTCCTGTCGTTTTCAAATGCCAAGTTTATAAAAAAACTGCTATCAGAAAAAAAAAAAAAAATTATACCATAATTAAAAGAAAATTATAACACAAATAAAACATTTTAACAAATTAATAATTATGAATTCTTTAATATTAATAAAGAACTAATATTAAAACATAAGTTTTAATTAATTATTAAAATTGAACTCAAAAGTTTAAGCACTGACAATTAAATGATATGATGATAATTATCGATATTATTTTAAAACGATTTTCTTTTTAAAAACGTAAAAGTTCGTAATTAAAACTGATTTTTCATTCATTATATTTGAACAAATATTATTTCAGCATTAAATACAAAACTCAAGTCTTTAACCTAACAAAGATAAATATTTCCAATAGAAATTAAATATATATTTATATATAACTCTTAATTTACTTATAATTAACACTTACCAACGCGGTTGAAAAGTGTTAATGACTTCGGTTTATCTGTGTGTCTGTCTGTCTGACTGTCCGTGCTATAACTCCCGTAAACATTAATAAAATTTCTTGAAACTGATATATGTTATTAAAGTTTACTATCAAATGGTTCCTATTGAAAATGGAGCGGATACTTTTACTGGTTTGTGTACAGGGGCACCGAAAATATTTCAAAGCATTGTGTTCTATGAGAAGTATTTCTATAAACCATATTTTAATACCGTTACTTTACACAAATCTTAATGAAATTGAAACATTATTCAAGTCTATAACCGGAAGTTCTCCATTGAAAATGGAGTAAATACCATAACTGGTTTGTGTACAGGGAATTCAAAAGCATTTCGTTCTATGAGAGATATTTCTATAAACTAAATTTTATGAACTTTACTTTGCACAAATCTTAATAAAATTTAAATATATTATTCAAATGCACAAAAGAATGCTTTCCATAGAATGCAGTATGATTAGTATTAGATTTAATGGGCCCCACAAAAATATTCAATTGCACTAATGGGTATTATTGAAATTTGCTGCAATTGCATTTTCTTTTATATTAACCGTTTTTATCATTTTCTAAATGTTTTTGACACTTTCTATTGCAGTTGAAAAGTGTTAATGACTTTGGTTTTTCTGTCTGTCTGTACGCGATCTAACTCCCGTAAATACTTATGGGATTTTTTGAAAGTGACTATGATAATCAAGTTAACTATCGAATGTTCCTCGTTGAAAATGGAGTGAATACCTCTACTGGCTTGTGTACAGGCACACCCAAAAGTATTCAAAAGTGTTCTATTGAGAAGTATTTTTAAGAATTATTTTTTAATTACTTTATTTTACACAAATTTCAATGAAATTGTAATATGTTATTCAAGTTTACTATCGGATGTTTCTATAAACCAAATTTTTATTACTTTGCATAAATCTTAATGAAATTGAAATATGTTATTTATATGCACAAAAGAATGCTTTCTACCGAATGTAGTATGATTAGCATTAGATTTACAGAGACATACAAAAATACTCAGTTACATTGAGGACTTTTATAAAATTTACTGGAATTGCATTTCCATGTACATTAAGCGATTTAGCACTTTTTAATATTTTTTAAGTGTGATATGATTTCAGTTTGCTTATCTATCTATTTGACTGTCCATCTGTCCATCTGCCTGCCCTAAGCGACCATAAATATATATTCAAATTCTTTAAAAAATTATATATGTTATTCAAATTCACTATGGAATGTTCCCTATTTTAAATGGCATTAAAAGGCCATGTGAAACTGGTTTGGGTACAGGGAATCTCCCCTTAAAAATACCACATTGCATTTTAGGTCAGACATTTTTATAAATTACATTTGAAATGTTTATAAATCATACAAGAGCTTTCTGTTGCGAAAATCATAAAGGCTTCTCTAAAATATTCTGATGCATTAAGAGCTGCAACTAGAATATAAGGACTACGTTTCCCTTTGTATTAAGCATTTTTAACATTTTCTAACAATATTTACTAATGATTTGGAATTCAATTAGTCTATCTGTATGCCTTTCAGAACTACCGTCTGTCCGTTGTGTGTTTACGTAGGCAAAGAACACTGAACATTATACGATACATCAATTACGTACATTTAGAAAATGTTAATAATCAATGTGCACCGCATGATTTTGCATTCTTGTTATTATTATTATTATTATTATTATTATTATTATTATTGTTTAAGTCAGATGTATTCATGATCTAAAAAAAAAAAAAAAAAATGCTTTCCATTACTTCCTTAACATATATTCTTATAAGTTAAAGAGGAATAAAAATAAAATAAATGTTCTCTAAAAATGCATTTAACTTGATAATGCTATCTTTTAAAATATTTTAATAGGAAATATTTTGTAAGCTACGTTCATATAAAATTGCTTCCAAACTGGCAAATTATTTAACTTCTTCCCTATTCCTTACTAGAAATTTCAACTGAACATGATTTTTGCTTTATTAGAGAGCATTTTATCATATTTTATTCAAACAATACATGAAAATTTACTTAAATACACTAATTTCTGGGAATAGAAAATTTGAAGAAAGAAAGAAAAGAAAGATACAAAATTTTTAAAATAAACCTCTCATATTGTAAAGATATGGAATGGAATGTATGGAAAATGGAATATAAATAAATATAATATATGGATATGGGAAACGTGTCACATTGGGACAAATTACAGTTAGCCAATTAAAATTCATTTTGTGCATCGTCTTCTACATAATGAAATCGTGATCAGACAAACACAAAATATTCATAACTAGCAGGCTACGCCCGCTTCGCTGGTCACTATATTTAAATGAATTTTCAAAAGAATTGGATCAGTATTTATTTTTTACATCACATTACAAATAAAAACTTAAAAAAAAAAAAAAAAAAAAAAACACTGAAATCGCTTTACATTTCGCTTCTTTGGGTACCCGTTGCCTAAGGCAGCTCTTTTTTCTACCCTTACTGCATCGGGTCCAGTTTCCTACTGTCTACAGAAAGGTCTTTCCCGGGCACTTCAATCTGGGTATTTATCGACGACTTGTGGATTTTCTGTTATTTAAGAACTACGATTTTAAAGATGACTGTAACTCAGCATCTATTATATATTTTAGTTTTTGAACCATGTGTTTTATAGCCCCAGTTATTTACACTATATTACGATTTGATTCCGACCAGTGCAATAAAATAAAACAAAAATGTAGATTTTCTTTTAAAAGGAATTAAATACATGAAAAAGAATTTTAATCAGTTTATCCTTTCTACTATAAACTACCATTTTTTCACCCAATAAATATTATAAATAATAATAATAATAATAATAATAATAATAAAGATTTTTCTCTTAAAGGAATTAATTAAAAAATAAAAATCAAAAGTTGCTATAGTATAAAACTTATACATAAACGTAACAATTTATTTCTTTTGCATTACCATTTGATTTTCAATAAATATAATAATAATAAAAAAATAAATAAATAAAAAGAAAATCGCCTTCAAATGAATGTATTAAATAAAAAATGAATTGCATAATAGCCGTTGCTAAGATACGCAGACGATTACAATCGAAGAATAAATTCATGAAAAATGAAGCATTAAAGCCAATATTTAAAATCGAAAAAAACATTAATTTAAAAAATTCAAATTCGAAACTCTAAACAATCTCGATGAGGTGCACATCTGCAGGTTCCCAGGCACCTATATGCCAAATTTGGAAGCTCTGCGATCAATAGTGTGAGCACCAGAGCGCAGACAGACACACAGACACACACACAGACACACACACACACAGACACACTTCTCTTTATTTATATAGATAACAATGACCAGCAACCGAAAAACTCCTTTAGATGTACCAACAATTTTTCATATCTTTACTTGCTGAAACCGAAATATGCAGTAAATAAAATTATACTTTTAAAAATTAATGCAGGGTAAGAGAAAATCAAGTGAGTGATACACCATAATATTTACATACTTTTAAATCTTTAATAAATAAATAATTTAGAATTAAACAAAAACCATTTTTAAAAAATCTCCCCTGACTAGGCTCGAACATTAGACCTTTAGTTCCGTAGCCTGGAGCTTCACGTCACAGCCACAGCGTTCACGTAGGAAATGTCTTTTTGTACAATATAGATTTTTTGTATGCTTCCAGAGCGGTTACAAACATACATACAAACATACATACATGTGAAGCTTATAAATGCGTGTTAAAAAGTTCTATCACGTCTGTTTATTTTATTTTATTTCATTTTATTTCATTTTTATTTATTTATTTTATTTTATTATTGTAAAGTGCATATTTTTGGTTGAATTTTTTGTGAAATCATGAAAAATCGTATCCTATAATTCATTATAAAAACACACGGTCAATAATTATTCCTTACTTTGTCAAAATAAAATTAAAACTAAAAAACAAATAAAAAAAATACGACCAAAAGGGGTTGGAGGGCAGTAGAAAAGTGTAGTTGGAGGCCGATTATTGTAGGGGAAGAGTAATAAAAGGGATAAATGCATCATGGGCAAAAAGTATGAAGGAACTGTTTGTTTAATTATCAGGCAGAATATATTTCATATTGGAAGAGAAATGACTTATGTATGTTATACTTTAATAAATAAATAACGGCCTTTAGTTTTTAGCTAATTATGATCTGCTTGTTTATTACTAGCGACTCTGTTTCGATACTCACTAGATTTAAAGGAATTAAAAAAAAAAAAAAAAAAAAAAAAAAAAATGATAATAATAAAAAATAATAATAATAATAATAATCACTATATTTTAAATGACTTTATCAATAAAAGCTAAGCTTAAAAAAAAAAAAGAAAAAAAAAAGATTGAAATATCTTTAAACTTTTCTTCAGATCTGCGCTGCCTTGGGCAGCGTTTTATGACGGCTGCGTTGTATCGTTTCCGGTTCACCACTGCTTGAATTTGCGAGTTAACCACTCATTTAAATTTAGGTGCTAACTGGGTGATAAGTGTTGCGTTTATTATTCAATAACTACATTTTTCGGACAAACATTTCTCGGGTAAATTATCATCTTCGCATTAAAATAGCAGGTGTCATCATTAGAAAATCTTCTCAACTGAAAAAAGTTCAATGAAAAAAAAAATGAAAATCAGGTTTTGGGGCATATCAGGAAAGGTCAAAATGGATTTCCATGTAAATTTTTTTAGCTGTGTTCAGACGTTTGTTTAAAGGCGATGAACACACCTGTAAGTTTAACTTTGGTATTTGTCACTTTCTCGTCATCCTTATGGGTTTGGGTTCTGTGAAAACTTTGATTCTTTTATGTATATATATATATATATATATATATATATATATGATAAAAGATTTCAACTGATTATATTTATATACATATGTTACCGTTACAGCTCGAAATCCGTTAATGTGAAGAATACCTAGCTATTCTGCAGATTAACTAAAATGACACGTTAAGGTGCGGAATCAAGAGTTTTCCTCATTTTAACTAGGTAATTTGCACATTAGCGGCTTCTGTGACGCTAAAGTTCAAATGTTTGTTTTGAACCTCAGTTGTTTTACATTCACTATGACTTCAAACAGTCATGTGATACAGATACGCGAATCACAGATTAGTCTGTGAAGCAATTGACCTTCAAACACAAACTAAAACTTTTATCCCTTCCGCTCTACCAACGCAGGAAAACCATTTCCCCGTGGTTGCTCTAAATTGTAATGATAACTCTTTTACCAACGCTCTATTAATCTTTCTACACAGGAAAAAAATCGATGACTGACATCTAGAAAACAGATTGTAGCTCTGGTAAAAATATTTCCATGTCATCCTTATAAATCTAGTTCTCTCTGATAAGAATTCTAGAAACACTCATATAAATTCTAGAGATTTTTCTTTTATTATCGTGGCAAAAAAATTAAAAAAAATTCTCAGCATATAAATGTGAACACAAGAAGGGGGTTTTAGTATGTATAAATTTAGCTTATGACCCAGTTCTAGAATATGAAACGAGAATTTTTGGCAATAAAAGGGATTCAAAACATTAACAATAGTACATAACATGTTAAGTTGAGAATTACTTTTAAAAAGTCTTAGATAAAATGTTTCCTATGAAAAAACGGAATAAATGGTAGCTATGAATATTTTCTCTAAATTAAAATAAAGGTAAGGATCAACCACATGAAATGAGAATTCTATATTTAATCGAATTACTGATTTTTTGAATAAACATTGATTTCTTTGATTGAGTAAACAACTCAACATATAAATTTTGAGCGTGTGCTTCATACACGCTTTTATTTCATCTTACCTTTCTGTCAGGATCAAATTTTGCAGCAAGTTTTTAATCCACTTCCTCAAAACCAATTTTGTTGAATATTTTCTCAAAAAATAAAAGACAATTACAATACAAACCATACAATGTGCAAATATTTTCATGAATCTTTGTAACCAGGGGCAAAATTCTGTCTCTGATTCAAACCTTAATTGTCAACTCTTTTACTTTTTGAATATCATTTTTTTTTTTTTTTTTTTTTTTTTTTTTTTTTTAAACATTTATCTCAGTTTTTCTCAATTGCAAAATGTCAGTCTTTAAATAAACCAATATATATATATAGGAATTGTTGTATTAAAAAAAAAAAAAAAAAACAGAGGATTTGAGAATTATGCAAACCATGTGATTCATTTTTAATGCTTTCTGTTGAATTCTTTCTTACCAAATTTTGCCCAAGAATCCTTGCCCAATGATAATACAATAATTTAATAATTTCAGAAATCTATTCAATTAAGGAAAAGTTCCAGAGAAAACCATATCTACTTGTTTTTTTTTATTAACTTTTAAATCTTTTAATTTTTGTATATTATTTTAGTACATATTGGTGTAAACTGTACCTTAAATGTTTCTCAATTTATATTTTATGTATAATAGAGTTTTAGAAAAAGAACAGTGTTTCACCCATTAAGTATTTTTCAAGGAAACACTGCTGTAAGATTATAATAGATATTCTTGAAAACAAGAAATGGAGATATAAGTTGTTTTTATTAACTATGATGTAAAACTATAAACGTTATAATAAACCAAATGTTGTTCATATAGAAGATTAACTATGACAGGACAAATATTTATGCAATGTCAAAATTGAATTTGTGATTAAATTTTAACCTGTATCTTCTGTCATTTCACGTCGACTATAAAAATTTAATAATTATCTGTACCGATTTAACAACATTTTATGTGTAATAGTATGTATATATCTCCCATTAGAAATTTTTATTTATTTCAAATTTTCGATCGCAGTGTAATAAGTATCATATGTCAAAGCGAACAAACTACAACTAATTGTTATACGATAAATACAAGAAAGCAATTTGTAATATGTAACAGCTGATGTAAAATTACATTACACAAAACTATTGTAGAAAAGTACATTTTATACATCAGAAATACTTTAAGCTTATTTTATCATTTTACTCCTTAAATATTTATTTAAATGCTTATATAGCATTTAAATTCCATACATATTTAGTATATCATGTATTTCAAAAACATTTGCTTCGCTCAGCAAATGACTCTGTAACTGCCTTTACCTCCCTTGAACAAATCTTATTTAACATATATTCGAGACACAGAAATGCACAGACATTCGAATAATTTTAAATATTTATTTGCATATGATTACATATTCTCTTTAAAAAAATTCTTTTGAGATTCACGCTTAAAATGACTCACAACTTCAGCTTCGTTCCAACTTCATGTTTCCATTTGGGAAAAATTTCGAAATTCCCTTGAATTTAAAATATTTGTGACTTTGAGGCGTACTTTAGACTAAGTTATCTTAACATGAAATATATAGTTTATGTATTCTTTTCGACAGCAATGAATTTTAGAGTTTTTATATTTAGCAACATTTTTAATAAATAATTCCAAATAATTTTGCAATATTTTTGGCAAAAGGTGTTTATGACAGAGAATGAAGAGATAAATTGTTAAAGGAATATTTCAACTAATTCGACCATGTTATTTTACGGTATATTACTGTATTTTTAAAATTCTGTGTGTGTGTGTGTTTACATTTGAAATATTCACAGCAATTAAAAAGCTTTTTTTTTTTTTTTCTTCGAAAACACTATAGCAGGGAAATTATTGTAATCATATCAAAAATCAGAGTTCGAAATTTTGGTGATTCTACAAGTTTTGATGTCCCTTGAATTCCTTTTTACGGTTTTTACGATGATGCATGTTCATGTATGTGTGTTTGTCTGTGAGTGAACACGATAGCGTCCAAACACTTTGTTCAAATGAACTGAAATTTAGTAGGTATGTTATAGGACACATAGCACGAATCCTATTGATTTTGGTGAATTAATTTATCACTTCCAGTTTTATTTATTTATTTTTTTATTATTATTACTTTTTTTTTTTTTTTTTTTTTTTTTTTACAGAGACGCAGAGAAAACGTCTTTGTCATTATGGTCTAGTTTCCTAATTTTTTTAAAGTGCGATAGCGTCTAAATGCCTCATTCGACTGAGCTGAAATTTTATACACATGTTATGAGTTATCGTCGAACAAACTATATATATACAGTCGGTAACAAAAATGTCCGAACACTTGCAAAAATTCCTATGTAAACAAAGTACACTTCATACGGTTCAGTTAAATAAATGCTTATCGAATCATGTTCTTATTTTGACTAAGAACAGGATTCGACAAGGATTTATTTAACAAAACCGTATGAAGTGTACTTTGTTTACATAAGAATTTTTGCTAGTGTTAGGACACTTTTGTTACCGACTGTATATATATATATGTTAATCTAGCGTTTATATTTCTTTTACAGAGACACGAAGAATATTCTTTATCACTATGGTCTATATGGTCCCAAATAAATTAACTGTGATATCGTCTAAACGCCTTATTCAATTGACCTGAATATTTATACACATGTTATAGGTTGTCATTGCACAAATAGCATGTTTTTTTTTTTTTTTTTTTTTTTTTTTTTTTTTTTAATCTAACACGTATATTTTTTTTTACAGGGACACAAGGAAAAATACTTTTTCATGTGCCCTGTGGGCTCAATTTCTTTAAAGTGCTATAGCATATAAACGCCATATTGGATTGAATTGAAAATTTATATACATGTTATAGGTCACATTTATACTAACTATATGAATTTAAGACTATGTTCCTATAATCTATATTCTCTTTTAGTTTTTTTAGAAGAACACAACGAAAACTTTTTAATCATTGGGGCTTATGGGCTCAAAATATTTAAAATGCGATAGCGACTAAACTTATTATCCAATTAAGCTCCAAATTTATACACATGTTACAAGTCATCATTGCATGAACTGTATGGATTATGATTAGTCTAGCGCTTATTGTACTATTACAGAAACACAACGAAAAATTCTTTATCATTATGCCTACGGGCTCAAATTCTTTAAAGTGCAATACTGTCTAAATAAGTAATCTAATTGAGGTGAAAATTTATGTACATATTATAGAGAACTTTCACACAAACTGTATGAATTTTGGTGAATCTAGTACTCATAGTTTTTTTTTTTTTTTTTGCAGAGACACAAAGAAAAATTCTTTATCAATGTGGCTTATTGGCTCAAAATATTTAATGAGCGATAACTATCAAATGCTTTATTTGATTGATCTGAAAATTTATGCACACATTATAAATCACCGTAACACAAGCTGTATGAATTTTGGAGTATCAAGTACTTCAAGGATTTCGAGGACTTAAAGAGGCGGCTCACCACTGTACAGCAGTTTTGAGCGATTTTAATCTTTATAGACGGGCTCTGACGACAATTGTCAGACTACACTGTGAATTTGAAAGAGCCTGTCTCTAAAGGTTAAGTCTCCCCCGTTGCTTATAGAATAAACAAAAAATAAATTACAATCTCTGCCGGATAGAAGATCCAACGCGGCAGAGTGCAGAAGACAAATTCACTTAAATGTTTTTGACGAGGGTACAGTTCCTATTTACAGAGTTCTGTTCTTGAACAGTTGATAATTTGAAAAACTGATTAGAAATTGTTTGCAGAGTTCTTCAATTTGGACAGTTAAGAATTGAAGGTTCATGTTATGACAGAATTAGGTTCTATGGGGAAGACAGCTTGTTTGTTTAGATTAAAATTCTTGCTCTTGAATTTGAATCGTTAATCTTGAGCTGCATTTGTTGATGATACTTAGTAGTTCATAAAACTAGTAACAGAGAAGTAATGAGTGGAGAGAATTTACAGGTACTTAATCAATAGAATTTGAAATATTCAAAAGTAGGTAATATATATGCTTTAAAATTTTTATTAAAATCACACAATCAACTTTAGAAGAAAATCATATTTCTGAGTGAGTAGTGCTGACCGGGGTGTCGGCCTGGATAGCTCAATCGGTAGAGCCTTGACCTTGTAAGTCAAAGATCCGGAGTTCGACTCCAGGTCCAGGCATTATTTTCACTCAGTCGGAAAAATAAAATTTCAATAAATATGATTTTCTTCCACAGTTGATTGTGTGATTTTAATAAAAATTGTATTTCTTTCTCACATTATCTAATGGTGTTTTCCATTTCCAGCGGCTTATTTCTGTCGAGCTATCTACATGATAGACCAGTGATGTTTCTGCCTAAAGGTTGTCTGAGTGAGTAGTGCTGACCGGGGTGTCGGCCTGGATAGCTCAATTGGTAGAGCCTTGACCTTGTAAGTCAAAGATCCGGAGTTCGACTCCCGGTCCAGGCAATTTCACTCAGTCGAAAAAAAAAATTTCAATAAATATATGTTTTAGTTTACTACGAAGAAATGGTCTTGTTATGATATTTTTCAACCACGTTGCTGGTCGTGGAATTGGGTTTCTTAAATGATAGGCTATAGTTATTTGACAACTAAAGGAATAATGAGTTGCAGTACCATCCTCACCACATGGGCATATAAGAGAGATCGTCGGTGATGAAATTTATGTAAATATTTTGAGAAGGGTCCATGTCCCGAGAGAAAGGCCGGGATTTCGGGAGGGAGAACCCAGTCATTTGCTATTGCAGTTGGGATAAGCTCGTGCGTGTGCCTTCCTTTTATTGAGACACTCCATAAGTGATGCCAGTCATTTAAAAGAATTTGATATAATTTACTTTTTATGTAAGATGGGGGTGTAGGGAAAGGAAAGTCGATATTTGGTATCTCTGTAGCAGTTTTTGCTAGAGTATCTGCTAGTTCATTGGCGAAGATTCCCCTATGGACAGAAATGTGTGCGAGGGAGATATTTACTTTTAAATTTAAGAGTTTCGCTTTAATAATTTATACTTGAGAATGTCTGCTCTTGTGGCGAGCGATGGCCATCATGCTTGAAAGACTAACGCTATAAATGGAAATTAGTTTGAAATGGGAGAAATTACATTCCACCCATTCGAGTGCCTTCATAATGGCAAAAATTTCGGCCTCGAAAACCGAGTTGTAGTTCGCGCGTCAGCCTGCCCACTGATGGATGGTATTATTGTGCTGCAGAACACATAATGCAGCAGCAACACCGTGATCTGTTTTTGATGCGTCAGTGAAAATCACCAGTTGAGCAGACGGAGAGAAACTATTTTTTGAGCAGTTTACTATAGAGGAAGCAGCATCCTTTGCGGGATGTAGTTACCAGCTATTGGATAGATATTGAATGTTAATGTTAGGGAAGAGTGAGTTTACCAGGTAATTGTTGTTTAGTTGTAGAATGTTAGTTTTATTATAATAGTATTTTTGTTGGAGATGTGCATGCGGGATGCCTGTGATGACGGTGAGGGCGTCAGTGGAGATGGTTTTATAACCTCTTGATATTTGTTTGAGGAACATTATTTGAATTGAATCAAGCTTATCCGACGCTACATTTGAGAGACTACCCTCCCCAAATGCCTGCGCCGTAAGTTAAAATATTTTCGAGATTACAAATTTTACAGGGACACAAAGAAAAACTTTTTATGATTGGGGCTTATGAACTCAAATTATTTAACGTGCTATAATGTCTAATCGTCTCATCCAAATGAGCTAAACATTTATATGTATGTTATTGGTCACAGTGTTACGAACCCTTTTAAATTTTGACGAGTCTAGCAGTAATAAATTTTTTACAGGGATATAATGTAAATTTCTTTTTCATTATGATGGATTGTGATTCTATATCTTTATCATTATGCCTCAAATCATACAGTGAGTCACAAAAGTTTATAGACAACGGGTTTTTTCTTTATTTTACCATTGAAAAAAATGAATAAAGATTTCAAAATCATTTTTAATTATAAGTAACATCCAGACAATAATAATATTATACAAAAATATTATATTACAATCACAGACATCGTGATAAAAACTAAAACTGAAAATTTACTGTCCCAAAAGTTTATAGACAACTTGTTATTTTTCTTTAACATTCAAATTTTGAACCATTTTTCCTAATCACTTCAAAACTCGATCAGGCATACTCAAAACAACAGTTTGAAGAATTTCTGGCTTTAGAGAAAACCAACTTCTTTCAATTTGCAGCATTCGATCTTGAACTGATGCAAATGGGGGAAATTAGCATATACGTCTCTAGCAAATATTCCCCAATGGTTATCTATTTGGTTCAGGTCAGGACTTAGGGCTGGCCAGTCCATAACAGTTACTTGGTTTTGTCTAAACCATTACATTGTAGAGTTTGACACGTGAATGGAACAATTGTCTTGCTGATATATCCATTCTTCCCCTCTTAACAAATTTCCAAATAGAAGTAACAGTACTTCTAGCATTTTCTGGTAATCTTCGGATCATTAGCGACCTTTAAAAAAAACAATATCGGTAGTAACAGTAGTTCCTCTAACGAAAAATGCTCCCCGCACTATGAGTGAACCCCCTTCTTGTTGTCTGCTGAAAAAAGTTTGTGGTTCTTTACGAATATTGAGCCAGTAATATTTCCAACCATCAGGGCCATTTAAATTGAACTTCTTCTCATCACTAAACAGAATACTCAACCATTCATATGTCCAATTCATATAATTTCGAGTTCACTAAACACGAGCGTCTTTATGCTGGTTCGTCAACTTCGGTGAACGACGCTTTTTGCGATAAACAAGCAATTTACTTACCTGCAGCCAACGAGGCACCGTGCATTTTGATACTGGAACGGTCATCTCTCTAGAAATTGACCGTACTGACAGGTTCTGGGTTGAAACTAATCTGAAAATCTCTATGTCTTGTCGGTTTTTTTTTTTTTTTTTTTTTTTTTTTTTTTTTTGGTCGCCCAGAACGTTATTTTTTTTTTCAAAATTGTCACCTTTTGACAGAATATGGTAAATACCAGCCCTGCTGCATCCATTTTTTCAAAATTTCACTATTGGAAAACTGCACGTTGGGAGGTATCTGTACAATCAGTCAAAAAAAGAAAGATAGCTTAGCTTTTATCTCAGAAAACTATTACGTCACAAGTGCATAACCTTGGAATATACAAATTTGAAGTTCAGTACTTCAATCAGCTTTTAACGTCGATTGTCTATATATTTTTGGGACAGTATTATTTTCGTTTTATTTTTTTTATATTAAATTTATATGTGTTTAAAGTTCTTTAAGTATTTCATTATTTGTATTACGTCAAAACATATTTACATAATTTATTTCGTCTTTCTTACTCGTTTAATTAGCTCTTAAAACAAAAAAAAAACGGTTGTCTGTAAACTTTTGGGTATATATAGCGTTAATATTAACAACATACTATATACTGAAAAATAATCAAACACCCTATTATAATATCCTCACTTATTTATTTAACGACTTGTTAATTTATTTATGCAACCGTAAATTACTTAATGTTCGGAAATTCAATTGCAGCTACTCTCTATATATATTTTTTTTTAAGCTGCAAAATGCGAAATAATACGTAAGCATTTTACATGTTAAAATCGCATTTTTACATTTTACAGTTTAAAAGCGAAATATTATATACATAAATTAGAACATTTTAATAATTGTGAATTTTCTAATAACTAAAACGAAATTTAAAAAAATACATTAGGTAATACGTAAAATAAAAACATGTTTTTTCTGTAGAATAACATGGTGTTAGACTGCCTGTTAAATTATATGAAGTATCCCCTTAATTAATTAAGAATTTACAGTTAAGTTACTGAAATAACAATAACAAAGAAGTAAATATAAATTTTATACATCAAGTTTTGTTTGAAATTCTCTTCTTAAACAAAAGAAAATACTTCATATATATTCAATTCAAAATTTTCTGTTTCATCTTATTCAATGTTTCATGGTTTCATCTTATTCAATGTTTCATGGTTTCATCTATTCAATGTTTGAAAAGGTTTTCAATATATATATGTATATTTTTTTTTTAATAAATTAAAATCTCTTTTGTTGAATTTCATAAGACTGCGGGTTCGATACTCAAACCGGCCGAAGGTCATTGCGTACATCGGTGGTGCCTGATGCGCCGTAGGAACAATATTCTCCATATTCTCAATGGAAATAATATTTTTGAGGGTTACCGAAGCGGAGGAGCCATCATCTCCATGGAGGATAAAAATTGTTATGTTATGTCTCCGGACCACATTTAGGGTAAGTCTCAGAACATCGGCCACTTGTGTGGAGTAATATTTATAGTTTCATAGTTGAGGCTCAACCTTCCTCCATGGAAGGTACTACCAAAATCCAGAATAACAAAAGAAACATGGAGCAATCCAACGCAACTAGCATTGGAAAAACAAAACAAAAACCAGCAGGCTCGGACAAAAACCACGTGCAGGTGCCAAAACAAAAAGGACAAAAGACAAAAAGCAGCCACCAACAAAACGAACAAACAACAAGGAGAATAAGACAAAAGAATAAATTTACTTATTTTTTTTTTCCTTTTTTTTTTAACCAAACACAAATAACATCAACAAGTACAAAAATCAAAAGTTTAGCAATAAGAAAAGAGGGCCCAACCGGAACCCCCCAACTAACAATGTCCCTGTTACCATGTAAGTGTGAGTACCACTTTAAAGCTAAAAATGTCCAAAACCTTCACCTCACCCCGGCTGCGTGGAGGACTTAGTGGACCTAAACTTGTGTGAAGTAAAACGCACTCATCTCAAACTCCACTTCAAAATATAATTGCAACTGAAATCTATAAGACGAAATGTTTACCATATGTGATTATATTTATAACAAAATACATAATTGTAACAGTTATAAAATTATTATTTATTGTAAAATACACCTACATTAAAAATATATTTGAATAGAAAACTAACTGAATAAAAATGTAAATTTTATTCTATAGCATAAATCTTTATTCAATAAAATCACATAAATTTAAAATAAAAATTCCAAATTATATTAAGCCAATAGCCAAAATTTTCATTAAAGATATCGATGTTTCATATTATTTTGAAGAATATCCCTTTTTTATATCGTTCGTGAAATATTCTAAATTCTCAGCAATCAATTTTAGATAAATAAATATATCATTGAATTCATACATTAGTATGATAACATTATCCGGGTACAAATGAGTACGTCAACAGATTGCATTATATATTAATGACTTACAAACACATATGCCAGAACACAGTGGTATTTGTATGTTGCATTTACAAGATTAAATATCTACGTTGATTTAACGAATGAGTCAACGGAAATTAAATTATGCAGTTGAAATTTTAGCAAATATTGAGTATCATACTGATATCCTAGGTAAATGTCTGACTATCGGAATGTAAATTATGCAATTTATAATTCAATTGCGGTATCTTTCAAAAAAATCTGTGTTTTAGGGAATTCTAGCCTGTTTGAAAAAAAAAAATGGATTCAAATAAGGCAAAAACACAAATTTCATAGACATGTTTTTTTATTGATGACTGAATTAAATACGCATGTTAAATTTGTCAAAATTTTTCCTCTTTTAAAAGCATATGGTGATTATCAGTTATGTATGACAAATGTGTAAAAAGTTTAAATAAAAAATGAATAATCAAAATTATTTAATTTAAAAGTTTGTTTTCCATTTCAGTTCTATCTTGAAACATTTTAAACAGTGTTCTTCATAAAGAATTTTACAAAATAAGAGGATCGCTGTATTCATCAAAACAAACAATATTTACTATCGATTGAAAATTCGTATTGCAGACAGAGTAGCAGAAGTGTTTTAAGTTAAAATATTTAAATTAAGATGGAAACAGTTAAATGGAACATAAATAATAAAAACTTACATTACACAATCCATTCATTGGAATTAGGAAAACACTTGTAGTAGATAATAAGTCATACAGTGCGGCCACATATCCTAAAACTAGCAGTGAGGACGCGTCCAAAGTGTTGGAGGGATGCCAGCTTGAAATTTGGAAAGCATCCAGCAATTCCGCGCTCTGTTATTGCTCATTTTCTTTGCGTTAGATGACTGTCACCCCTATTTTAGCATTGAGCTCGTTGAGTTAGCACATGCGCAGATACTTCCATGGTTTCATGAAATGTGGTCGAAGAAAATGTTGATCATCGAGGGTGAAAAAGTGATTCCTTTTCATCATGGAAAGACGGCCATATTACTTTGCAATGGGTGTCTTTCTCCGAGTGAATACACATGGGAATACGCATGGATAATTTAGAAAATAAAATTTATGAATAGATTATATGCTAAAGGTTAATGAAAAACTCAGTTTTCTTTCTTTTTCTTCTTCTTTTATACTGTACTATAGTACATTCATGTCAGCTCAAAATCCATTTTCTTTCGGCATTTATTATTATACTACTTTGGAATACTAACCGTCTGCATTTATCATGAAAAATAACTTTAATAAAAATAAATAATTTATATTGTTTGTATAGGACTATATATAGAGGAAAGTCTTGTGATAGCCACAATATACTGGTTATATATTAGAACTAGCAGGTATTACCTCCACCGCTGCTAACTGCATTTAAATCAATTTTGAAAATTACATATTATTTTCTAATACAAAAACTTAAAAAATATTAAAATTTAAAAAAAAAAAAAAGTATTTCATTAATGTGAAGTTGAAGACAGTAATTATTTCATAATAATAACAAAGCAACTGATTATTAAATTATATTATTCATAAAGTAGTCAAACATAACTTACTTATGAAAACTTACCCTATTTCCTTTCATGTATTTATTAGAACAGTTAAAAACAGCACAAATTCCGTAATTTTCAAAATTCATCGACATTCTATTCTATTATTATTTCCGAGTTTTATACTCCCTAATGGCTGATGCCAAAACATTTTTTCGGCATCAAAAATCTTTGCTTGATAACATAAGGATGATAGATGTATATGAATTTCTATAGCTGTTGTATACATCACATATAAGCTCTTTCAAATATTAACTACTGACATCGCATTTATAGTTTAATCCTATCTGAAGTAACCAATGACTCCCGCTACGAGACATCCCGCACAAGGACAAATTTAAAGGTACGTTGCATTCAGATATATAATAGCTGTTGTTTTATTAAAAACCATTAATGTATAAGATATGGTGTTATAAATCACCTATACATCAGATTGGAATTTGCTATAAACTGTTACGAAATTCAAAAAGTCACATTAGAAGCATACTTAATAATAAAGAAATCAAATGTATTCCGCAACGCAATAAGTAATTTTCAAACAATCCTGTTTTAACTTAGAAATCAAATTAATTTTTCTGTTTCTTATTATTATACGTGTAGTAAGAATGGGTTCTAACTGAAATTTTCAGCAAATAGCCGGAACAAACTTTTAAATCGTGTTTTTTCTGACATCTATAGTAAAAACCAGCCGTCACTAGTAATAACGCGAAATCACTGATGCTCATAGATACTTCGCGTTCTTACTAATAATTACTCGTAAAAACTGATTTCAGATATGTACGGTTACATATATATATATAAAATTCTTTACGACATTTAATATAAAGAATGTCTATAAATAAAATAGTTAAAAATAAGTTACTTAAATCTTTTAAATAACAGCAATCTGTCTAGCCTAGTTGTCAGTATTTTTTTAATTAATTAATTAATTAATTGATTTTTATTTTTATTTTTTTTTTTTCTTATATTTTTGTATTTTTATTTATTTATTTATTTTAAGAATTAGAACTAATTTTTTCTTTCTAATAGTATTTCCCAGTAAAGTTAAACGGGTATAATTAATACATAATATTTTGAATTTAATTTTAAGTTTAATGACAAACATATTCGTACATTGTGTCCTTCCGAAAGAGGAGACATGAAAAAAGGTACAGGGTACAATGTACCATCAACACCTGCCCTTAAATTTCACAGTCCTTCGTAAAAAGAACATACTTGAATTTCGAAATAAATAACAATGTCATGTTCGAGAAAAATTCCCTAACTGAATTAAAAAAAAAAAAAGAAAGAAAGAGAGTAAGAAAGAAAAATTTACAATCTAAATTTTTGTATTATCCGTAAATCTCTTTTATTTTATGTTGTAAAATAATACTGATAGGCTACTACTGAAAAAATTCTAATTTTTCTTGAATATGGTCGATATTTTTCTTCTCGATGTTTATAGGATTTTCAGAGTGATAAACAAAGTGAAGAACTAAACAGAAAAACTCTGGAGTGACTTCACTCGATTTTCCGAACATTGAGTAATTAACAGTTTTGTAGATAAAGTAAATAAAGAGGAGTTGTTAAACAAACAAAAGAGTGAAAACCATAATAGAGTGTTTGAGTATTTTTCTCCATGTATTACACGAGGTTTTATTTAACGCTACTGAACTTTGAGCCCATAACATCATAATGATAAAGAATTTTTCGTTGTGTCCCTGTAAAAACTGATAAATGCTTATATTTAGTGCAACAGTTTATAATATTCATATAAATTTTCAGCTCAATTGAATAAGGCGTTTAGATGCTATCGCACTTTTAAAAATTTGGTCCCTTAGGCCATAATGATAAAGAATTTTTCTTTGTGCCCCTAAAAACTGTAAGTGATAAATTCACCAAAATCTATACAGTTCGTGCAACTATGGCCTATAACACGTGTACAAACTTTTTGCTCAGATTAATAAAGCGTTTAGACGCTATTGCGCTTTTAAAAATTTGACCCCGTAGGCCATAATGGTAAAGAATTTTTCCTGGTGTCCCTCTAAAAAAAATATAAGTGCTAGATTCACCAAAAAAATCATGTTCGTTGTCTATATTGTGCTGGAATTATTTTTTATTATTCCCTCAAATATATGCCTAATGATGCATACGATTTTTCCACATATATAATATTGTACTAAGTTTCAATTACATGTATAAACTTCTTTTTATTTGTAACAGTTTTAGTTCATTAAAGTAAAGCTCAAAGACATACTCAGTGTAGATCGTTGTGTCAATTTAAATTATTTCCTGTTGCACCACTAAAACAGAACTGTAAATGTATACATACTATATTTAAATATATACAGTAATTTTTCGTATAACGCGCACTCGCAAAACGGGAATTCGTACAACGCGACAAAAAATGTACGACTATTACTCATATAACGCGATAAAGAGTCTCCTATAACGCGTAAGATAAAGGGAGCACGTAATGACATATTTTCTACTTTCAACCTGTTCAAGGTTACTTACTTTTGACAGAAGATAAGGGTTGCCTCGTTATATGCCAACACACGACGCTTTTGGTCTCATTATGGACTGAAATCGTCTGCTCAATGTATGTCTCCTATAAGGCGATTTCCTATTACGCGGAACATATCCCTCGCGTTATACGAGAGTCTACTGTATATAATGTATACATGCTATACTTCAATAGGAAAGTTCTGTATGATTCTCGGCGTTAACAACTAGGGGACCCTACCGCAAAATATTTGAAGAAATCCGTACTTAAAAAAAAAAAAAAAAAAAAGCATTATGTTTTTTTTTTTTTATAATTTACTTTTAACAGGGTATTGTTTAATTACAAAAAACTGCTACAAATCACATAAAAGAAACACGAATAAAAAATATTATAACACTTGCATGCTATGCTTGTGTAACAATAATAATAATAATAAAAATTTTACTCTTGTGCAAAATTGAAATGAGAATTTTTAAAGTATTAAATTATACTTTTGTACATGGCAACTTTCAAACTGTAATCGTGCCCACATTTAATAACCTGATGAGATATCGTACACGGTTATTTAGACTCTAGAAAAATGTTTCATTTTTTTAAATTTTTGGTGTTTGCAATTTGTTGTTCTTTTATTAAATATCAACATTTCTTAAGACTAAATCAAACATACATATCATTAAATTCCAGCACAATATGGACTACAAACATTGTTTGTTTTTCTTTCTTTTTGTAGATGATGCTTTGAATTTAAAGTTTTTCTATTCATTTTCTATTCTTCTGGAGCAAAGCGAATCTATTCGCTAACAAATGGCTGTGTGTTGAATTGTTGTAAGTAGATTTCACAAAGTTAAAGTTAGAGCTAATATATTGTATGCAAATTTGGGAACTAAACATTAGAATTTGGGTTCTCGTATTCTTCATTGTATTATTACTTTCCCGTTTTAAATTTTGGAAAGCAAAATAAAATTACTGTACTGAAATATTTTTCAATCTAGCCATTTCCTTTAAATGGTAGCAGTCTTTCACTTGACATTGAACTAAAGAATACAAAAGAGAACCCTAAACAGAAAATGTTACACTTTTTCTTTAATATAAATGTTTATTTATATATATATATATATATATATATATATATATATATATAACATTAATCAAGAAAAATTTGAAAGTATGACAAAGGAGGGGGAGGGAATGCAATACAGAACAAAGCATTGGTTCTCAGAAAACAAGCAAAACCGATTGTGCCCCCATGTGTATGATTATGCATGTTCTTAACCGCGATTTTATAAAATTATACAGAAAAAAGTTTTGTGATGGCTAAAGCATACCTTTTTTTTTCTTCTAATTTTGTTTATAATTTGAATAAAAAATAAACTTTGTTAGAAAATTTACCTACAGGATCTAAGTGTGAAATTTTGAAAATTTCGTAATTTATATCAGGGGTTGTGTTTCCCGATGAGAGTGTTTTTTCCTGGGACGGTTCTTCCAGGGGACATTTTTTCCGAGGGATGTTTTTTCCAGGAGACCTTCTTTGCAGAGTATGTAATTTCTGGGGACTTTTTTCGTAGAACCATGGAAATTGCAACACATTTTGGATGGAAATTACAGCAACTTTAGGAACTTTTGTGTGTGAGAGCGTGTGTAGAGGCAGGTAACACATTTATTAGCCCACTATGCAGCAATCTCCTACAGAAACTTTATACTGTGTACATTTACTCAGTTTCCTTTTCTTGATAATGAGCACAATACAAAGCATTTCTGTGATTTTTTTGTTTTTGAACACTTTTTCTTTTGTTTTATTCCGTGTACATTTATTCTATTTCCATTTGACGCCCTGTACCAGATTTCGATCTAGCAGCACAGAGCATTGACAACTAATTTACAGCTATGTATTTTAACTTTTAACAATTTTCCCGTTTTATGTAGGGCTTTTTGCATTTCCGTGTCTGAAATTTTTGTGTGTATGAGAATGTGTAGAAGAGGCACTTCGATAACTTTAACTGCATCGAGCAAACTGACTAATTCTTTTAAGAATGGAGAAACTCACTTTTCTTTTAACTGTGGTTAAATGCCGACTTTGCATTGTACTATGACTTCCTTAAAATTATTTTTTTTAATCAACCCCTAATTATAAACAAAAAATGTTTGTGAAAATTGCAAATTTTGAAATCAAATAATGTGGTAACTTTTAAGGCCATAAGTCCCTATGAAAATTTACATTATTGTAATATTAGGAAGTGCATTGTAGCTATTTTCCCTGACATTCCCTAGTTTAATACCCCATTATTATTATTTTTTTTCATTTTCCGTTTGCAAGAATTACGTTGGATAATATTAACGCCTAATAAAAAAATGATCTAAAAGTACAGATTTTTTTTTTTTCCTTTTTATGGCCTGATTCTCAGTCTTGAATATCCGATATTTTATAGCACTTTAATTAGAATCAATTAAATAATTTGCAGTAACCAACACTGTAATAGTAATAATAATATTAATATGAAGTAGTAAAAGAAGTAATTCTGCTTCTTTTTATTAGTAAAAATAATCAGGAGTGTCACTCACACGACTTTCTCTTACCCTGAAATTTAATACTATAAATACAGGTTGCAGATTAATAGGTAAGATAACGAGTACTGTTATGTAAACCTATGTTAAACAATTCATATTAGGCTTCTGAAGAGTTTTATATGATAATTAGTTCTGTGTGAGGGGGATACCGCCCCCCTCAAACCCCGTTTCATTAATGCACCTACATTTATATAGAATTTAATTCGGTTATTAAAAAATATTTCTCTTTTTAAAAAATAATTTATTGAAATTATTATTTTAAAAAGTTATCTTTTATGATAAGGCAGACGATTTCCGTATTACAGAAGTAGTATAACACCAAATATCCAAAAAAAGTCCATTTTATTCTCAATATTAAAAAAAAAAAAAAAGGATCTATTTTTTTTCGTTAAAAGTAAAAAAAAAATCGATAACTTTGTTTTAAATTATCGCAGATCGATGGTTCAACCATTCGTTTTAAAGGTATTGGCGAGCTCTTTTGAAAGATACCCATCATGAAAATTTACTCCCCTCGAGGGGGGACTTCCCCCACAGGGGAAGGCGAGGCTCCTACATATACAATTTTTTCCCCAGGTAACTGCCTTTATTATAAAAAATATATGTTTGTTTCATTTGGTTTAGTGCAGTCTATAGACGTTAAACTCTATTTTCCTGCAATTTCCCCCATAGACGTAATGTATTAGAATTCTCTTGATTGTCCCTGTACACGAACCATCTGCTTGATCTTAACGAAAAGCTTACTGTAGCATCCCTATATGATACACATTTAGAATACCAAGTTTGAAATTTCTGCCGTAATTTGTTTTTGAGATATGCTGATAACAGACAGACACACAGACACACACACAGACCATTTGCTAAAAACATGATTTTCGTATTCAGGGGACCTCAAAACGTGTAAATATAACAAAATCTCGCGTTCGAAAATTTGACCCAAAAACAATTCTTTCTCTACCTTATGGGTAAGAGAAAGTAAAGATCCCATATTTCGTGTTTAAAGGACAAAGCCTACAAATTTTGTTTATTCTGATTTTTCCATAGAAAAGTGCAGTAAACTTACGGAAAATGTCTTTTTTAATTGGTGAATCTCAAAACAAAAGCTTTATTTTCAAAAGTTAAAGATTTTCGTAAGATGTAAACAAAATGTTTCTGCCTGAAATACTCTCAAAGTTTCAAATCAAACGATCGTTGTTTTCCTAAACAGATTAGAAATAATTAAACTTTTGAAGCACAATTTCATACTGGCGCAACCAAACTCTTTTGAGTCTATTCGAATTTCACTTCTTTGTTGGATTAAATCATTCTTTTACTATAACTTATTTGTTTACATAGAAAGGTTTCAGTCTTTTATCCTATTTTGCGGATTAACTTCAATTAAGATTTTCTACTTTAACGAACATTACTTAAACAACTACGAGATTGAAGAACAATGGTTAAAATAAGGAAATATATTTCTTTCTATTGCCTTGCCAAACAATGTTTGAATGAGTAATTCTTAAAGTTATTTCCTCTTAAATCCATTATGAACAATGTCTGTGGCAGATAAGAAATATTGAATGCATTTAAATACTTGCGATAAAATTATACGTATAGATAAATATATAGCCTTTATTTATCTATTCATCTATATTACTTAAAGTTAAACAAATGTGATGATAAATGAGTTCATTCAGTTTAAACAAATATGATGATAAAATACAAGATCCAAAATGTTCAATCTGTAAAAAACTCATAAAAGTCATTAAAAATTATAAAATACACATTTCAACATAACACCTCTAAACAACTACAGAAATACAGATGAGCACCAATATTACAAAAATGTAATATTTTATTCCAAAACTTAGTACAGAAATAGTGCTGCATATTAACATATAAAGTTCAAACAAACTAAAATCCACAACACAATACAATTTTCTACACATAAAGATTAAATAGCTTATAATAATTTAATTTTAACTTATATATTATTTTTCGTTTTAATTAAAGAATCTAAGCATATTTTAAGTAAAATTGTAATTTTGTTAAATGAATTGTATATTTTTTCAAAGATCACAGATATTATAAATAACATTGTATACAATGATAATCAAAATACTCATTCTGCACCCCATTTTCATGCGGCAGCGAAGCAATTAATCTAAAATACAGTTATTATACTACAGATTTAGGTTGCCATTTTTGGATTTGATAGACGCATAATATTTTGTATAATGTAAAATATAAATTTTTCTAATAATGATTTATTTTACTAGCAGGAGACTTGGCGTTGGAATATTAAAACAGGAATAAACTACTACGTCAGAAACGCCAAAGAAAAATTATTGAGGTGCATACAGCTGTTTCGGTAGCCTAAAGCGTACCGTCATCAGTGTAAAAAAAAGAGTTTTTTTTTGCACTGGGTTTTTTTTTTTCTTTAACTGAGAATCTCTTTTTTTTGCACTGATGACGGTACGCTTTAGGCTACCGAAACAGCTGTATGCACCTCAATAATTTTTCTTTGGCGTTTCTGACGTAGTAGTTTATTCCGGTTTTAATGATTTATTTTATTTTTTAGGGTATTACATGGGTTTCAAAGTTTAAAAAAATACAGCACATTTTCTGTATTATTTTTTGTTATAATACATAAATTTTTTTATCAAAACATTTGAGCATAAAAAAAGCAACATTCAAACAATATTTTATAAAATATTCCTCAAAATTGTGGAAAATTTAGCCTTGGGTCATTTCCGGAGACCCTTCAGATAATGGTGGACACGAATCTCTTAAGGGGTTACATGGATGTGGAAGGCTAAAGAAATTGCATATTTTCTCTTTTTTTATGCAATAAATAAAATTTATTATTCAAAATTTGAGCATATAAACGAGTAACATTTAAACGATATTTTATAAAAGTTTCATTAAACATTTTTGGAAAATTCTGCTGGTGGTTCCTGTTTTTCAGAGTTCCTTCAGAAAAGAGTTGGGCACGATTTCTCAAAGAACAATGCACCGATCTTAATGAAATTTTGCAAACTTTTTCAAAATAGAATTAAAAATTCTTGCGCGAAGTATATTTCTTTAATTGAAATTTCGATTTTTGGCAGATTTGTATGCAAAAACAGGACAATTTTTGGTACATTTTACTCCACGGATAGTCTTGTAAAATTTTTTGTAATCGAAAAAAAAGAAAAATCCCTCGTTGAAGTACTGGTTAATACTATTTTGAAAAGATGTGTACAATTTCAATAAGATCGGTGCATTGGTTTTTCATTGATGATATTTCATCAATGAAATACCATCATTGATGAAATATCATCAAATATCATCACCAATGAAATGTCATATTTCACATTTGATGATATTTCATAAAAATCTTGAAGTGTTTATGACATCAACAAAATTTGTAAAATCTTCAGAATTTATAATACGTAAGTTCTCAGAATTTGAAATATGAGATGCTATTTTTTATTTCTACCGGGTTAACTTGCAAATAAATACTTTCTTTTCTGCTACACATTAAAGGATAAAAATTTAAAAAACGCACCTGGATACTTTTATTTTTTGTTTTCGCAACGGCCAATTTTATCATTTTACAATAGGAGCCAGCCGGAGAGTGATTTTTGCAGGTAGGTGACATGCAGAGGTATCCGCAGAGCTTCAGGTATCCGATATCTGGGAAAATTGATAACTGCTTCATCCTTATTTTTCTATGATAAAACTAGCGGATCCAAAAAGAAAAGTATGCAAGTGCAATTTTTTTTTTCGATTTATTGAACATATAAGAAGAAAGTATTGGATTCCTAAAATTTTCCGATCTCTGGTTTTCGATTGATTTACACGTTTTGTAATGTTCTGAACATCATTTGACCGCGTTTAGAAAACGTTAGTTGGTGTATCTTACAAACTAATTTGCAGAATTTAACTATTTAACCAAACTTCATAGTTAATTGGATCTTGTTTTAAATTGTTGAAGATTACTTTTGGGAATAATCGGTCTACGGGTAACGCTGCCATCCCATATTTTAGTAATTTTTAATAAGACAGAATAAGGTAAAATTCCGTATAAATGTACACAACGAGAATTATTTTTTTACTTTTCAATGTGAAAATAATAAAAAAAATATACATAATACTAATAGTTAACTATGAAAATTCTTTTTGTATATGTAAGGACATTGTTTCTCTCCCAATGCAGAGGAAACACTGGGGGTTGTAAATTTTCAAAATAAGTACCTTTTATAAGAACTCGTCAATACTTTTAAAATGAATACTAGAACCATAGATCTGTGATAATAAACAAATGTATCGATTTTTTTTTTTTTTTTTTTTTTTTTTTTCATATTTAACAAAAAATAAATTTTAAAAACTGTTTTTCTTTAAATGTTAGTAAAAAATTGATTTTCTTTCGAAGTTTAGTGTCATACTTCTCTGAGATGAAAATCATCTGCATTCATCATAGAAAATAATTTTTAAATTAAAAATTTAAATCAATAAACATTCTGATAAAACATTTGTACTCAATAAATTTGTATAGGAATGTATACAACTAAAATCTACGGTTGCCTCAATATGCTTGTTTATTTTAAACTCAGTTTTAAGATTTTAAGTGATTAAAAAAAAAAAAAAAAAAAAAAAAAAAAAAAGTAAACTGACGGTTGGTTCGTCTGGTTTAAAGTCGCACCAGCACTGCGGAATGAGTAATTGGCGACGGTTTGAGACGAAGCCGAAGTAGGGGAACCATCTTCTTGGTGGAGGATCAAAATTATGATGACATGTATCTGGAATGTTATTAGGGGTGCGTCCCAGACCATCGCCAATTACCAATTGTGCAATACCTGTGAGACGTTAAACCCAGCCTACCTACCTGCCCCCTAATATGTATTGGGGGGGGGCGTGGGGCTAGTAGTCACAGGGGTAAGAAGTAACAAGCAATTTACGAAATAGTTTGTAACATTTGTGATTAAATATTTTTATAAACATAATCCTTATGACACGCTTTATAATATAAGCGCAATCGGTGCTCCTCAACAATGGTTAATGAGAGGGTTTTGTACACGTGCTTCATTTTAGCTAGTTAGTGGGAAAAAAATATTTCGTAAATTTTGATTAAAGGTGTGTTAATTAATACTTTAAAGAAATGTTATAGCTATTTATTTAGTCTGTGTGTTAAGTTATAAAACGCATGTTTAATTTTTTGTATAAATCGTTATATATTTTTATAAATAAACAAAATATCCAATATCATATAATGGGCAAGTTGAAACAAAATTTTGGGGCAAGTTGTAACATGTTAGAGGAGTGACTTGTGGAGATGCCGACAGCCAAATCTCGAAGTCTCCGCCCATTTTCAGGAATCTTTCTGAAATGAAATATTTTTCGCTTCTTTACCCCTACTATGTTTATACAGAAATATTTTCTGTGTTTTTATATTACAGTGCCGTGATTATTTAATCCCGAATTATAATCCCGATTTCATCACAATTAGAGAATATTGCATAAATATAGTGGTAGAAAAGAAGCAGAAATTTCTCATTAATTACAGTTTCCTAAAAAAAGGGCGGAGAATTCGAGCTCTGCTAAACCCAGTCTGTGACAGAAGAATGGGTATAATGCTTAATTTGCAAAATGTGAGCACACATTAAAGGCATGAGAGTCAACAAAATATCATTTGCTTGAATTAATTTCAATTCTGACTAAGATTGACTTCTATGTTAGTTTTATCTTTAATTTTATCTTTATTTTACTATAATCCATTTGATATAATTCATTGTCACTATACCAAGACTGTTATAATTTAATATTAGTTATTAATTGCCTTTTTTAATAAAATAATAAATGATTGATGACAAAAAACATTTTGAAATATTGTCTTTTTATTGTTAGGGTTCCCTTTGTATCTGTTACAATTGGTCCCACGTGTGTTACAATTTGTCCCAAACCCGGTGCAAATTCTAACAGGCAAATAATTTTGAAAAAATATTTTTTGTGCTAAAATTAGCAAAATTAACGAAAGGTTTTTTTTTTTTCTTTCTTTTTTTTATTTTTTTTTTAATATGATAGAGGAATTTGTATGCTATAGAAAACAGCAATAAGAAACAGGAAAACGTAAATATCTTTCAAAATAGACTTAATTTTCCAAAAACTGTTACAACCCGCCCCATGCTCCTTTACTATTAAAAAATAATAATAAGATATTACTTTTCTGTCAGATATAATTTGTATCTATACCTACTTAAAAATGTTTTAAAAATATACAATTCAATATTACTTTAATACGCGAAAGATTTTAAATTTTAAATCAAATTATGGCTTAGTAATGGAAACGTTTTTTTTTTTTTTTTTTTTCAAAAAATTGCCTCACATCATAAATTTGCCTATATAAAACAAAAATATGAAATTGGGTATACTATATCATAAATAAACAGATTAAATGTCAATCAAAGTAAAAGGAATAATACTTCTAATCCCAACCAAACACCAACATATAACACCTACCGACCTCCATAATCAAATCTCTGCCTACCAATTCTCCACATTTTTAAATAATACAGAAACACTCCCTTATTGATATGCAATGAAAATACAAATTTTATTGGAAGCCTATTTTTTATAGCGTTTTTTAATTTATTGATACTTTTGTTTTTATATACCTTGATGAACATAACTTATTAATATGAAATATGTAATTAATGGTGATATATCTAGACAGAGAGGTGGAGACATGAATTAAAACGAGTAAAATATAAACATAATACTAAAATCTTGTCATTTGTTATAAATATCAATATACATTTTATTACCACTAAAATGGGTTTTTATATTTAATAATATAATTGAATGATTTTTAATAGTAATTTTAATTAAAGTTAAATTGGGATAACATAATATAAATGAATAAGTATAACTATTGCTCGTATAATATATATATATATATATGTGTGTATATATATATTATTATTATTATTATCTTGTCAATGTAACGATATAAGAATGCAGGACGGTATTGTCATAACTCAATTTTCACTCTAAATGAAATAGATATAAACCAGTCCGAAACCTTGCATTAGACCACTCTCTTTTGTGGGATTCTAACTTTTCACGTATAAATATGACTATTATGTAAACTATAATTACTATGAATCATAAAAAAATTACGAGTTTTAAATTATTCAGCATTAAATTTATTAGGAAGTTTTTTTTTTTTTTTTTATGAAAAGCCTATAGATTACTTAACAGAGGGCTGACAAAATAATATTAGTAAATAGGTCTTTTAAATCGTGATATATATACTGAATGCACATTTATAAAGTAGTGTAAAAATGCAATTGTAAACATATTATATTATATTATTATACTACAAGAATTATTTTAACATGCGTTAGTAGCAATTGTGTAGGCAACAAAAAGTTTTAATAGTATACAATATAAATTGCATAAAATGACATTCGCAAAAGCGTACCCATATGTTTCTATAGAGTTAAAATTGCTGATCTTTAATTAAACTAATAAAAGGTTTTTCTGCGATAAACTTCAGAGAAAAATTTTTACTAACCGACTCGTATTAGTCTACAGCTGGCACTGCGTACTTGCCATCAGTTGCAGGTTGCGACATGTGACTCAGTCAATTGGGCAACAGTGATGGAGACAGATAGTGAAAAGACTGGTGGGCCTAGAGTTGCATAGGGGAGAGTGGGGTACTGTGGACCAATTCTGGAAATTTTAGGTGTTTACTCACAAAATAATAATTTCTCGCTGTTGAAAATATGTGTGCATATTACCTATATATTGGGTTTTATGTGGCACTCAATCAAAAGCAATAATTATGTTTAAATTTTTAATATATATATATATATATATATATATATATTAATAACAACTGACAAAATGGACCATTGTACCCCGACAGCGGGGTACTATGGACCACAGGACAAATTTAAAAAACATGCTAATGTAGTATGTCTTTTAATAATATAAAATATAGAATATATTATATTTTTTATTTATGTCTTCCATTCATACAAATAACATAAATTAATGAACATTAAAATTAGAAAATGATACGCTAAACAATTTTTGTGTTACTGAAAATCTGCTGTTTTCTGTGAAGTTGTAGGGTCTGAAAACTCATCATTACAATAGCTTGAAAATTTACAGCAACACTCACAGGAATAAATGTAGAAATCTTAATTAAGTTTTCATTGGATGAATCTCACGAAAATAGATTCATCTTTTATTTCTGTGATTAAACCAACAAAATGTAAAACCGTCTTTTTCGTCAAATTTATTTGTGTTACTATTTGTTAATTGCATTATTTAATTTAGTTTGTTATAGCTGTATGATATTTGTAAAAATATAAGAATACAAAAGTAACTGAATGTTTATTAAAAATAAATAAGAAGAAACCTCAAAGTAAATTACTTTCTTATTCATCTTTGAAGACATAATAGATCTAATTAAGGTTAACTCTGAAATTTTTATATATAATTTATAGCTAACACTTCAAAAATGCAGATTTCGTAAATCAGTTTATTATGACAGAAAACTGAGGCAAATGGACCATGGTCCATTGTACCCCATTTCTTAGTGGTCCATTGTACCCCGTCTGGACCTCTGACAGCAAATAATTAAAAAAAGTAAAAAAAATCTCTTAAAAATATTTTAATGAAAATAAATATAATAATAGATGACCTTAGCTCTTTATTGTGCTAAATAGCCTGTTTCAAATCATTATTCCTGAAAGACGAAAAGAAAAAATACTTACTTTTGGCTACCGTAAACTAAACTTCACGAATAAAATGGCTAAATTGTTAGTTAGGCATGAAGTTACTGGCTAAATTTCATCATTACAATGCTGTTATTTATGTATCAAAATACGAACCATAAAAATAAATAAATTATAGGGAGCGGCCCATTGTACCCCACTCTCCCCTATGTATAAATGACTGTCAACAATCAACCATCACAAAGCAAACAGCGCGTTTTCTGCTTTATGACACCAATGTAAGATCGTTGTGATGAACTAGCATTGAACAGTTGAAATACATCAATTGCAATGTCACTGTAATGCACTTTTCTGTAGAAATTTTCTCAGAATTTTCATGTCATTTGAAATTAAGAATCAAGTAAATAAAATTTCCGTCCGTAACTATAAGAATGCCTGGCGATATGAGAAAGTTCCAAACATACTTCGCAAATACATACGTATTTTTTGATGAGTAAGAAAAAAATAAAAGTGGTTAAAATTGTCCAAAAATGTCCAAAAATGTCTTAGGAAATATGTACAGGAAATATTAAATAAAATGTTGATAAAAATTAAAAATTAAAATACAAAATTAAAAAAATGACTTTCAATTTTAAGCGTATTTTCCTATCTATATATAGACTATAATTTATTCAGTTAACAGATATAAGTAAAAATGTATATGTATATTATATCTCTCTGTAAATATACATACAAATATTAAAACTTATATAAAATTACTAAAGTATAAAAAAATGTTAAACGATCAAAAAACACAAAATTAATGATCTGATTGAAAATTCAACAGTAATATTAATAAATATGGCATAATAAACGTTCATTTTGCATTAATACATGCTATAAAGAATTTAATATAAATATGTGATAAAAAATTTAAATTATAGAAAGAAATAATAACAAATGTAGAAGCGCATTTACAACAGCAAAAAAAAGTGTATGGGATACAAAAGTAAGAGTTAAGCCGAAATTAGGTAAGTCATGCATATGAATGTATACATAAACTTATAGCGAAAAACAACATGAAATTAGATGTTTAGAAACCAAAAACCGAATTATGTGTGCAAGAGCAACAGTTTGAATATAAATGAAAATATATAAGTTACCAAGTATAAATGTAAAACGTAAATATGTAGATTGATAGATAGACAGTATTACAATTAATTCAGTAAACTGATAGTAAATAGTTATAAAAAAAAAACTTACGTTATTTAAAATGTTTTGATAAAACGCTAATTTTGTAAGTGTTAAGAAGATTTTTCATAAATAATGTATTTATTACAGAACATCATGCAGTCTTACGCAATCTTTCTTATCTATATATATAAAAGAACACATCCTGAGTGAGTGAGGGGGTGATCTATCAACGCCCAGACAACACCCCTGGACCTAGAAGCATGAAATTTCGTGACAATGTTCTTTCTATGATGTAGGCATCCACTAAGAAGCGATTTTACAAAATTCGGGGGGAGGGGGAGCAAAACGTGATTTCACAAAATCCTTCATATCTCAAACAAAAAAACAGATTTCCGTCCCACACTCAAGTAAATTTATACAAACAAATACGCACACACACACACACATACAACAGTGTAAAAATATAAAAAAATGATTCAGGAGATTTTAAAACACACAGATGTACTAAATTCACATAGTCGGATTTGTTACGATTGCAATTCTTTCCTAATGAAAAGTGTTTGGAAAAAAAAAAAAAAATATATATATATATATATATACAAGATCTTTGTAAGAAACGCTGACAAATGAAATGAAAAAATGCCTTTCGAAAAATGAAGAAAAAAAAATCAATTAATAAAAATAATAATAAAAGCATTAAATTGGAAAATCGAAAGATTCTGGATCAGATGCAAACCCGTAGGTTCCAAGTTCCCCTTTTCCAAGTTTTGTAGTTCAGCGATTAGTCGACTAAGCTTCAAAGCTCACACTTCCAGAGAAAGAATAAATACTTCACCGTTCACTGTTGTGTGTGGAAGGCTACATTTCCCACGAGTTATCTCGGGATAGCCGGTGAAGTGTTTAAGAAAATACAACAGAAAACGATTGAGAATAAACGATAAAATTAAATAAAATAATTCATGTTCGAAAATCGAAAAAATCTTATAAATGTACATCTATTTATTTTCGTGATATTCATAAAGAAATATATAAAATATTTCGTTGTGTAGCCTTCTCAGAATTTATTATTATTTAAATAATCATATAATCGATATTATAGTTTAAACATGAATATTCATTTCGTTCATGTTGTATACTTAAATTTTATTCAAAGATGAACTTTGACTTCTTTATTTTAGTTTAATTTATTTTACATTTAGAAAAGTCAGCAAAATTTTATTTCTAAACTTCTTTCCGTACGAAATGTTAAGAAAACTATTGGAAGAGATAAGTATAAGCTTTCCAAAATAAATCGTGGGTTTATGAATAATTCATTAGCTTATGATAAATTCGTTTAGCGTGGAATCGTCAATGGGATAGTTGATTATTTATCCAAGGACCTCTATTGATTTCACTTGAAAAACGTAGGATATTCTGGGAATGTTAGGCACTATATTTTTCAAGTTCGTTTTGCTAAATAACATATATATAAATTCATACAGATACATATTCCGATATTTGAAAATAAAAAATAAAAATAAAAAATAAAAAAAATTGCATGACGTAAGTAGTAGTTATTCATTATTTTATATAACACAATATAATATATTTTAATTTTAATTATATTTTTATAATGATTATTTTTTAAGGAATCATTGTGAGGTTGAGACTATAGAAGGTCACCACAGTTGGTTTGAAATTAAGCTGGATCCAGCAAAGTATAAGGTTGGGACGGTTAAATCTCTTCGACGCCAGTGACTCGGCGAAAGTTTTGGTCGGATTAGTTTTGTGTCGACATGGTGCTGCAACGAACGAATTAAGTTGTGAGAGGTAGATGAATTGGAAGCAATTTTAAAATTATTGATTGAAATGAAGAGAAAGGAAGTTGGTAGGAAGTAGTATAAGATGGAGATGGTTTTCGTAAAAGGTGTGGTAGATTGTGGTGTAGATTATGGTGGTAGATTGTGGTGGTAGATTGTGGTAGATTGTGGTATAGATTATGAAGATTCTTAATTTGGCGAGTATTGGGGTGTGGAGTAGTAGAGATTTAGTTGTGTGAATATTAAGTAGTTGGATGAGTGTTCGTGTGCGTATCTACTAGCATTCGTGAACGTAATATTGGATCACCAGGGAATCCGCTGATCCACAGTGAAGTCACAGTAGCAGAGTAAAAGAGTGCATCCGTCTCTACACTTTCGACTGTTTGCTGGGGTGAGATATTTAAAATTATCTAATTTAATTTCTGATGCATATATTTTGATAAATTAATTAAATACGCTGAATGAGCTATTTCGATTGTCAGACCGCCCTCCCATTAATCTGTTCAAATAAAAGTCTTATTTATAATTGATATTCAAGTCTCATGGTCTTTACTTATCCATTTAGTTATCTAACTAATTAATTAAGATGGAGTTTGCATCAACGCAAACCTCACAACTTTTCTAAATTAGGATTGCTCTAATTATTTGTTATACCTACACATTTTAAAGATCATACTGTTTGAACTTTTTTAGATAAGTTTGCAAAACGCAGAAATAAATAAATAAATAAAATAAATAAATAAGTATACAAATATACAAATAAATAAATAAATAAAAATAAAATAAAGTAAAATAAAGTATCGCATATGACTTCATGTTAAATATGTAACAGAATATTCTGTTGGAAAAGAATCAAATATGTTAATCAGTGTGTTAATAAATGCATTATTTTTCTTAGTAACAAATCTAACTTTTGTTGGAAACGCATTTATACATAAATGAATTTCAACAAAACACGCATTACAATTTTCTTAGATGAATAATGATGAAATATACATAATACATAACATAATTGCAATATATTTAAGACATATTTATGTTATGAAAAGGAATAGATCGTAAATCATAAATAAATTCATCGTCTGCAATGCTTTATAATAAGTAAACTGTATATAAATGAATTACTAAACACAGGTAACTTGATATAACTTATTTTTAACTTTATAAACTGATTTTAATTTAGAAATACTGTTCTGGCTTGGCATTTGACTGTAAAAAAAATGTAAAAAAAAAAAGAAAGAAAAAAAGAAAGAAAAAAGAACGAAAAGAAAGAAAATATCACTCAAAAAGTAGACAAAAAAAAAAAAAAAAAAAAAAAGCCTTATGTTAAATGATACTCAATTATTTGAAATTATTTTAAAATTTTTGAAAAACAATCATTATATGCAAATATCTATATAATACACTAACTATCAATGCGTATTCGTACACTTTCGGATTTATATGTTTAGTGAAATACCTAGGAAAGTTCTGCAGAGAATCTCTAAACTTTAACAGTATGAAGTACATATTATACCTCATATATTTAAAAACGTTTTGTCCTGAAAAGGAAAACAGGACCAGTAAAAATTAAAACTTCTTCCCTCCCCATTCGGAGGCGGGAAGAAGTGCAAAATCTCGTTTCTAAGCGTAGCTTTATATTTATTATTTCATGTTTTATATTTATTATATTTAGTTATCTTAGGAAAGCGATTTTTTGGTTTATAATACGATTATAAGTACCCAACACACATTAACAGAAAATATTCCAAATTCTTGCTCTTACCAGTTTTAGCGAAATCCCTTGTCCCAGGAAGGCCATTTTTTTTTTTTTTTTCTCATGTAGGGGTTGATTAAGAAATGTCGCGAAATCCCCGTGAGAGGCATTTGCAAGCTTAACCTACTAAAAATTATCCTAGGACGGCGAGTTTTGGTGTGTGGGATTTCGTAAAGTGTACGAAACATAAACTAGGACGAAAATTTTCGAACATCCTCTCTTCACCCTTGGTGGGTGCAGGTGTAAAAAACACAATTTTTATATAAAAGAATATATTTATCTAAACACAATGCTTATCTCTGTTCCAATTTACCTCAGATTGGAGATTCTTTGTGTGTTGCACTGGCTTTCGTTTTAGAGAATTAACTGCATTCCCTTTTCTAGCTGTAAAATTAAAATGGGCAGATGGATGAGAGCACTAAGCACGCGATGGTATGGTGCAAGCACAAGCAGTGGAAACCGAAATCCGATATTGTGCAGAAGGCAAAGAATCTGTCGAAATTAGTGTGAAACATACCCAGGTTTGTGTGTGAACGCGTTTGTTTCTGTGCGTATGTTCGGTTAACAAATTGCCGCAGGCAATAGAAACCCGATCTCAGCATGACATGGATGATAAACCCGCTGCCGAAAGCAATGATAATTAACTCAGGTTTTTACCAATTCCCATGAAATTTCTTTTTTGAGATTTTTATATAAATAAGTGATGCGTTATTTTGGGAATTCATCTAAATATACTGATTAATGAAGTGGGCAAAAACTGCTAGTATATATGTATTTCTGAAATTAGACAGTCTACCTATTGCTTGATTTTTACGCATGTATTTCTAAATTTATTCTTCCTTGGCAGTTCAGATAACAGACATTTGTTAACATAATTTCGATTAAAAACTGTTAAAAGTTTTAAATTATAAAACATTTCACGTGTATAAATAATATGTAGAAGATAACAAACCACTTTAAAACACGTAGATACAATATTTTTATTAAAAATTACACAAAGGTTTTCGCCATCATAATAATAGAATCTTCAGGTGTAATTGCGTTACATAGAACCAGCAATATATAAATAAAGAAGTTCAAATGGTTTAAAGTTACGGTTACAATATTTTTTTTTTTTTTTTAAGTTACAGTTACAATAAAACTTTTTTCATTTCAATATCATTTTTAGTTTTTTTTTTTTTTTTTTTTTCTTTTGCGCGTTGTGGTCATAGAGAAAAAAAAAATACTGAAAATGATATTGAAATGAAAAAATTTTTATTGTAACTGTAACTTTCAAAATTGTTTTTATTGTAACCGTAACTTTAAACCATTTGAACTTCTTTATTTATATATTGCTGGTTCTATGAAACGCAATTACACCTGATGATGCTATTATTATGATGGCGAAAAGCTTTGTGTAGTTTTTAATAAAAATATTGTATCTACATGTTTTAAAGTGGTTTGTTATATTTTATATATTTGTTAACATGATATATTAAATAAATGACTTCATGTTTTATATTCATTTTAATTATGTTCTGAATTCCTAATGTCTGAACGAAATAAGAAATAACATCATAATCCTTTAATTCATATTTTATAATCATTTTTCCCTGATGTATTGAAATTCCTTAAAGAAGTGATAAGGAATTATTTTAAAAAATATAAATTGTTTTGTGCTATTTTAGCCCCGTAATTTTCATGTTTAACTTCTGGTTAATCAAGTTTGTTTTCTGAGGTGTCCTCCGCCAGCAACATTTTTATAAAAATGTTGTTTCTCGAGGGATTTCAGACACTATACATTTATCATTCCCTCCTGTAACATTTTTATAGAAACTTTGTTCCTGGAGGGGATCGCAGCTACAATACAATTATTATCTTCAGCAACATTTTTTATAAAAATTTTGTAGCTGAAAGTGATGATAACTATATAGCAAAAAGTGAAGATAAAATAAACACGGGGACAGGATTTCAGAAAAGCTGGTTCTTCCGAGTCTCCCATAAAATTATGCAAAAAATCGAATGGTACTCAAAGACCAATAAATTAGTTTCGGATTCAAACATCTAAGATGGTAAAGAATTTCATGATGCAATTTTCCCTTGTGAGAGGAGAGATAAAATTTCTATGCGTTTATTTGTGAGAAGAGAAGATAAAATACCCCATACATATACATAAATGTTCTTAAAATTTTATTTTCATGGATTAAACATATTAAATTGTAAGACCACTAATTTCAGAATCTAATGCTTATTATGCTTTCTAATTATTTTAGGAGGTACAAATAGCGTCATCTTTGTAGATCGTGAATCAACAATTCAATTAAGTTTAATCCCACCAATTGTAGAGATTTGCAATTGCTTGGAACGATAAATAATTTTTGCTGAAATAAATTTTATTATTTTTCATAACATTTAGGAGAAGTTCTTTTTTGTAAAACACCGTTTATCATCTCATAAATCTTAGTAAATAAATAAAAATATGTTAGAGTTACAAGATTGAAAATGGTTTTTCACAAAAAAGTGCATTTGAAGCGTGGTTCAAGTAATTTTCCATACAATTATTTGTGAGAAGAGAAGATAAAATACTCCATACATCTACATAAATGTTCTTAAAATTTTATTTTCATGGATTAAACATATTGAATTGTAAGACCAGAATTTCAGAATCTAATGCTTATTATGCTTTCTAATTATTTTAGGAGGTACAAACAACGTCATATTTGTAGATCTAGAATCAACAATTGAATTAAGTTTAACCCCGCGAATTGTAGAGATTTCCAATTGCTTGGAACGATAAATAATTTTGGCTGAAATAAATTTAATTATTTTCCATAATTTTTTCATAAATTTTATTATTTTTCATAATTATTTAAGAAAAGTTTGTAAAACACCGTTTATCATGTCGCAAATCTAAATAAATAAAAATATGTTAGAGTTACAAGATTATAAATGGTTTTTCACAAAAAAGTACATTTGTGGAGCGTGGTTGAAATAATTGGATCTTCAAATTAATTACGCGGTATGTGAAAAACCCTTTAAGACATTTCAACTCTTGAAAAATATCAAAAATCTAACTCGTTCTTTTTCGGATAATTTACTTACAGTTTACTCGATTCAAATGCACTTTTGACAAAAGTTACCCAATATATCTAGTTATCCCAATATATCTATTTTTTTAATCTTTCGCACCTGCACAGTGAAAACGGTTTTCATAAAATTGTTAATTTTTCCTGAGATATTTAAGATATTTGTATTCGGATTGCAGTATATTGTTTTAAATGTTTTTCTCTAATTTATCTGAAAATTAGAGTAATTTTGGTTAAAAACTCTGTATATTAAAAATAAAAAACATGTTGATTTTTTTTATTGAGTTTTAAAATAAATGCTTATATCTCCGTTATTTAATATGCAATTGTCACACAAATTCCTCCACAAATTAAACTGGTTCTAAAATAACATATCCTATAATAACAGTTTATTTCGTTCGATTAACGATACAGGGTGATCACAAAAATTATTGATTTTCCTCAAATTGCGATCGGCCCTTAAATGTCGTCTTAAACCAATCTTTACTAAAAAACATGAAATGACTCAATTCTTTAAATACCCATTGTTTGAAAATAAAATAAAATAAATAAATAAATAAACTGATCATTTGCAAATCTTGCTAAACTTTCGAGCAGGAGTGTATATATTTGAAGCACATCAAAGTGACAAAATAAAATTTTGATTTAATAACCAGAATTAAGCTTTAATCGCGCTCTTTAAGATTAAAGTATTAAAACATAAATTTACAGACTTATTTTTGCGAGAAAAACTAATGAAATGTGAACGCTGAGATCGGAAATGAGATAAGTATTGTAGTTTGTATCTACGTAAATATCCCCCCCCCTTTCTTTTATTTTCAATATGATGATATTCATTCGATACATTTGGATAAAATTTATGGTTTAGAGTAATGGGAAGCTATAAATTACATGAATTAAACACTGAGAAAAAATTCTGTAACTGACATCTAGAATATAAATTGTTGCTCTAGAAAAAATAGTTCCATGTCATCGTTATAAGTTCTAGTCCCCTTTAAAAGCGAGTCCTAGAAACCCTTATCAGAATTCTAGAGCGTTTGCCTATATTCTCAAGGGCAAAGTTATTTAAAAATCTCTGCAAATAAATGCGAATACAAGAGGCGGGTTTCAGCAATTATAATCTTGATTTATTACCCAATTCCAGAAAATCAAGCAAGAATTTCTCGCAATACAAAAGATTCAGAATATTCAGAATATTGTTTCACCATTTTAAAATGTGTAGACTAAACATTCTTGATCATTTCGTCTATTCTGTTTATTGGCGGGCCTTATGTGCATGGCTCGGAAATCTATATTTCTAGTTAAGGGATTTAGAAAATTTATTCATTCTAGATGAATGCGGTATATATATATTTAAAGGAGAAGATGAAATTACTCTAGCTTGATGAATTAATTGAAAGAAAAAAATTTTGAGATTGCTTTTAAACAAATAGTGTGTGGTGGTTTCAACATCACACACACACGCTCAGAAATAAATAAATAAATAAATAAAGATTAAATGCTTTATTAAGTTGATCACACTTCTATGTAGTTTGCATATATTATTTTTACAGACCTTTTTTCCAAAAAATAAAATAAATAAAAACAATTTTACTTTTTATTAAAATCAGAATTCTTACTTTTCAAATTTATTTATTTATATATCCTATCAAATGAAAAAATAAATAAATCAACAACTGTTTTTTGTTAATAGACATCATGCTATTAAAAAAAAAAAAAAAAAAGCTGTATATTCTACAGGTTACAGTTTTCTATTAAATTTATTTTTGCAGATCGAAATTAATATTTAAAACATTTGTTCTTTCTATCTTACTTAATGGTTAAAAAAAAAAAAAAAACAGAAATTTTCCATTAACGATTGAAGAAAAAAAAGATCTTCTTAAAAGGCTCAAAAGTTACACAGCTTTATATGAAAATATATCATTTGAAACTATATTCGGGATAAAATTCTGAAGACAAACGTTGTATTTCATTCGAACTTCTGTCTTGGATCATTTATAAAAGGAATAGCAGATGTGGATCTTTCTAGATTGAAAACTGTTATCTTTCTAAAACTTTCCTTAATGCACATCAAAAACACGAAATTTTGACAGAAAATTCTTATATTTGAAGATTTACTATGGTTTGAATGATAAGCGATCATTTATAATGTATTTTTCTTGAATGAAAAGGACTTTGGTAAAATAAATCAGATGTATAACAAATCATAACATATGTTTCATATATAAAACTTTGAAGAGAAAAGAGGAAAACATATTTCTATAAATGTAATTTACTGATATATGATTAAAATGTAATTAATATGCATATAACGTTTTAAAAAAAAATGTCAAATAAATAAATAAATAATAAATAAACAAAATAAAATAAAGTATGCAATAAAATTTTCTGTTCTCTTTATAATTGAAAATTATACTTATGGCAAACATAACACATTTCTCTGTTTTTAAAGCAAAGACGATCTTAAAAAAATGAAAAAAATAAAATATAAGTTGTGAATTTTATTAACTAATTAATCAAAAATATTTAAAAATGAATTGTGGAAGATGTATCTCAACAAAAACAATACTATTATAAAACCCACCCCTCCAGCAAAAAACTCTTATATTTGTTATGCCGAAACATAGATAAATAAATAAAAGATTAATATCAGAGTTTACTGTCGCTGAATCCTGGTAACTCCACCTCTCGCTTAATCATTTATAAATAACACTTCATGTGCAAACACCATGTCTGTTTTCTCTTCATTGGAAGGGAGCCCTTTTATAGTAAAATAAAAATATCCTAACAGGTTTCAAATTCATGGCGAAACCAGCATACTCCTAAAGATGGAAAACATATCTATAACTTTAATCAAATTAATATATATATATATATATATATATATATTCTTAAGAGGCTGGGATTACTGCGTAAGACGACCCTCTTGAGCAAAAATTTTTTTTCTTTGAGGCTTAAAAAAAAATAAGTAACAAATTAAAAATTCATATTCTTCGATCACCCTGTGCAAAAAAGAAAAAATAAATGCTTTAAACGCCTTGTTGCAGTAGTATGTGAGCTTGAGGGTTCTTTTTATAATCCATATTCATTTGTATGTCAATAGCACGTACATATTCCTAAATATTTCTTTAACTTTTGTTTTTCGTGTCTGTGCGCACGTGTGTGTGTCTAATACACAAAGTGTTTAAATCGATGCAATGCAATTTTACATAACTTTGTCCCCACTAGACTAAATTTGAATCAATAGTTGCATATTTTATCTGTTTACACAAAATTAAGTTTTCTGACAGAATAAGATGTACTTTTTTTTAGTAAATTTCTATTGTTTCAGTTTCACAAATTTTATTTCTCTCTCTCTCTCGCTCTTATTTTTTTTTTCTTTTTTTAACAGATTTTTTTAACAGTTCAGAACTAATGCATATAAAAGTTTTAAGGCATGTCACAAAGCTTCTATAAAAGATGCAATATATCGCCATGATATATTACTTAGATAGGTTTTATTAAATAAAATAATAATTACGGGTTCGCTTAGTTTTCAAAAAATAAGTTAGAAACTATATTAAATTTTGCATATACAATATAGATATTATTATTATTGAAAACATAAAACAGTTCAATATTCTTTGATCTGCATTCATTAAAAAAAAAAAAAAAAAAAAAAGACGGGAAAATTTTTAGAATAATTGTGATTATTTTTATTTTATAATTTTTCTGTGATTATAATTCTTTTGTTGATATAGTTCATCTTTAAATCTAGAAAGTTTGGACGTTACCCTATGTTTTCGACCACGCTCTTTAATTTAAGCCAGTTTTGGTTCCATTAGGAATTTTACTGATTCATACTTCCCTTGTGAGTGGATGTGTGGTAGCTCCAAGGTTTTGTGCAACTTAAATTAAATCGTAGAAAGTAGAAAACTTAAAAGTGAGGTTGAACCATATAATGGTATTGCTTATAACTTTACTCCATACAGTGGTGTCAGTTTGAACTGAAATTTTTAACGGTGTATTATACTTTGTAATATGTTAAGAATATTTATTTATTTATTTTAATCGCATAAACAAGCTATTTTAGAAATATATATATATATATATATATATATATATATATATATATATACATATTTTTTTTTCCTAAAATTGTACTACATTTGTTTTGTCAAATAAAAAAATAAATAGTTTTTACTACAAGTGGAGTGAAAAAAAATTAATATATTGTTCATGAATAACTAAAAACACGCTTACAATTAACTTTAAATAGTCCATTTTATAATTTAAAATACAATAGGATTACAATTGTTTCTTAACATTACTTTTTCATTTTGATTTCATGTTTTAAACTTTTTCTGGAACTAATAATTTTCTTAATAAAAACAAGTGCAATACTGCGGTATATAGTATTATTTCAATTAAAAAAGGAAATTAATTTCCGGATTTAAATTCATTTTTGTGTGTGATACAGCTATGACCGTTTCTTTATTCGATATATAAAATATTACTGTAAAATTTTATTGTACAATTTAAAAATATACATAGTTATTCTGATCACGAAAAATTGAACACGCGAAAAATCAATTGAATGGAAGTTAGTGAAACGAAAATGGCAAATTATATTTTTAACATAGATCAATTATACAGCAAAATAAGTGCTGATTTTGAAAGAAATGAAACACTAACTGCTACATTAATATTAACATATTTTTCTTTTTAGTTGATATTATATGAAGTGTAATTAATTTCCATTACATATGTCACTGAATAAATAAGCTGTTAAAAATAAATTTCAGCGTTACACTAATAAAATTTGAAACAATATGTTAATTCAGCTTGAAGTAATAATTTTAAAGTTTGGTGCTAAATTTCATTATTTTAGTAATGATTACTACCACACTAGAGCTATTAAAATGAGAAAATTCATCTCAAAATTTCTATAAATATTCCTTG